>VDFB02102972.1:0-27020 GCA_007258455.2 Sequoia sempervirens
TTTATTTTTTAGTTTTACTGTATATAGGTTTTTCACCGAATGTCAAGTTCGATGAAAAATCATTGTGGAAAAATAGTAAATTTGAGGAATTTTTTTTTGAAAAATATATATCCACTGGGTATTGATGTCCTCGTTCTAACAAAAAAAGAAAAATTGAATTTCAATACATACCAAAAAAGTTATGCGAGTCGAAGTGCACCTATGTCTAAGTTATAAATGTTTTGACTTCAAAACTTAATTAAAAGAAAAATATTCAACAAAATGCTATGAAACAAAATGAAAGAACTAGATACTTGTGTTACCAACTTAAATTCAAAATAATTAGAATTTTATCCTTTGTAAAAAAAAGTTATGCGAGCCGAAGTACACACCACTTTTTAAAAATGTTGTTTACTATTAAAAACTAGTTATCAAAGGAGACACAAAAAATTACAATTTAATTTCATTTTTTTATAAAAAAAATACATTTAAAATTTACAGAAAAAATCTCACAAATCACTAGTTTACATCATTTTCAAATTCCTAATAGTTTACCCACTATAAGTGTCAAAGGTAAAGTTTTCTATGAAAATGTTGATTTCAATGTCAAGTTTAGCGAAAAGTGTAAAACCATTATTGTGGGATGACCCATTCCTTAAAAATATTTGGACAATGAAAGAGCATCTAAGACATATCACATATATGTAACATTATACATATATATCTACATATACACATATATACATATATACACATATCTATATACATATACACATATATACATATGTACACATATGTGTGTATATATATATATATAATGTCATAGTGTCAAAAACTATACTATGATTAGGTTGCATGCTTGAAACAACCATTATGGTGTTGGTATCACAACATTTTGTAGAGGCTATTTGTTTGAAGTTTCCAACAAGACTTTCATCAAGACAACCATGAATAGGATTTGTCGTCTAATAGCTCTTTTACAATTCCTGTTTTTAGACAAATAGAGAACACTTGTCCAAGGCTTTTACTAAGACTGTAGAGGTTACCTATTAAACAAAGGATCTACCTAAATGTTCCTCATTGGTGAACAAACACTAATAACCAAAACCATAAACCAACGATGAACTAATTACTAACCCTAAGCATATTTTTCCTCGGAAGAAAGGACATTTAATTGCAATTCGTCCATGCATATAGAACGACAATATCTTTCAAATCTCCACAATGGGTATAATGCCAAAGATACAAAAATTTGACAAGAAGACAGATAATAAATTAACCATCTATGCAAACTACTCATATAAAATGACGTACATTATACATACATACATACATACATACATACATACATACATACATACATACATATATATATATATCCAACATGCCAACATTCAATATTGCATTTACTTCGTCCATGACCATCGTGCAAAAACAAGGAACATTGGGCCTCACGAAAATATACGTTTTCCATTTAGATTCCCCATATCCAGTACACCATTCTTGACCACCACCAACCCACGTAATTACCAATGACCATGTCACAACACAAAATAAACGGTGCCCTCCCCGCCAGCCGACAATATATATATACCAACCCTAAGCATATTTTCTTAGGGAAGAAAGGACATTTAACATGAATACCTCCATCCATATAGAACAACAATATCTTTCAAATCTCCGCAATGGGTATAACGACAAAGATACAAACATTTGACAAGAAAACATAGAAAATAAATCAAGCATCTATGCAACCTACTCATGTAAAACGAAGTACAATATACATATATATATAGATATACATGTGAACATATCTATATATATACATGTATACATCTATATATATATACACATCTATACATACATACATACATACATACATACATACATATATATCTATATATACGTATACTAGATGGCAAGTGTTAACCCATGCGAAGGTTAAGGTATGCTATTGTTGTGCTTTTGTTCATTCTTGATTTATTGGTTGTAGCTATCTCTATGCACCTTTGGCATTATTCCTGTCACCGTGGGTGCAATTGTAGGTAAATCTAGGTTCTTCCATTTAAAAATATGGATACGGTTGGTAATTTTATTGCCCAATTGCAGATTAAGATAGGAGTAATTGTATATATATGGATATGTAGAGGGTTTGTTATCTGTTTGAAGTTTCCAACGAGATTTCCATCAAATGAGTCCTCAATAGGATTTTCCATGTAATAACTATTTTGCAATGTCTCAATTTGTCTACAATATTTAATCCCACAAAATGTGGCATAGTTTTTTTGCGTAGTATATGGAAGGGAGGTAGATGATAACTATTTTCGTGTGTGAGTGTTTACAGATTCTAGCATTGTTGTACAATGGGGGATGGATCAAACAAATGCAATATTAAATGTTGGGGGCTGCGAAAGTATACTTTGATTAAGTTGTGTTTTCAAAACAGCCATTGGGTTTTAGAATTGTGGTGTCGCTCAATTTGTAGGTTGTTTTGCTAAGGTGTTTTGTATAAATGGTTTATTTATTGTTTATGTTAAAACTCTTTTTCTCTAGAATTTGTAAGTCATTTTCCATGGATGTCTATCGGTATGGTCTTGTATGGATGGGGAAACTGCAAATATATAGATATACAAATATATAAATATGCAGAGTGTTTGCTATTTGTTTAAAGTTTTTGACAAAATTTCCATCATCCAAGTCGTAAACATGATTTGTTTATGTTTAACCTCAAAGACAAAAACATATAGCAAGTAGATATTAATATATACATATATATATATATATACACAAATATTATCACGGATATTTCCTATATATATATATATACATGTATACATAGATAATGTGTGGACATCAAATCTGCAAATGGTTAGTAACTAATATAATATCATCATGTTAGTCCTTTGAAAAACATTAGATTTGAAATCCCTATGAAATACTTGACTATGATGAAACATGCAAATTAGATAAACAAAGATAATCAAATGTAAGCATATAAAAACATAGTCAAAACTTTATTCCATATTGGATTGGTGCTATTGTTGAAAATAGCCCTTTCCCAATCCTTGATAGATAAGCTTAGATGATGATGATAAGATGGACGAGATTAGCTCTCCATTGAAGAGAGTAACCTTGTATGAGATTGTGGAGTTGAAATGCTCAAATTGTGGAGTGGACAAAATCAATTCTCAAATGAAGAGAGTGACTTTGCATAGGAGTTGTGGAGGATTTGCTTGAGGATGAAACCTCTATTTAAAGATTTTCAAATGCTAAGAGTGTTGAAAATGGACCAATGTGGGACTAAGATTGGACCAATAAGATAAGGACACTTGTCGTCATGTGAGTGGTTGATGTATGTGCAAGATTTGGGAAGAGTGCCCATGAGAGGGAGAATTTGAATTCAAATTTTGCAATAAATTTTGAGAGGGGGACAAGAAAAACAGCAACAAATGCCATGTTGGAGGGACAAATCAACTTGTCATGTTGAGGGAAATGAGGGTTTTTAATAAATCAATAAACTTGATTTATTTGTGCAAGTGGAGATATCTAGAAAATGCAAGTGGGTGTGATTAGCTTTTAATCATGATTAGATTAAATAAATGATGATTATGTTAGTTTAATGATGATTAGGTGAGTTGACTTTTAGGACTTAAATATTTGATTTGTTTAAATCAGAAAATGGTGGAATATGATTTGGGTTTGATTTAAATAAAGTCCTGATTTATTTGATGAATGGAATATGATTATGCATGATGTAAATTTGACATGTCTACAATATGTATATATATATATACATCTATACACACACACACACACACACACACACACACACACACACATATATAACTATTTATACATCTGTATATATATGTATATATGCATAAAAACTTGTATGTAAATTTTACTAATAGTTCTGTTACAATTTCCCTATTTCTGTATAATACTCAATGCCAGATAATGCAACTGTTGTTATAGAATGACTCTATTTTTCACAGACTGAAAAGAACGTGGCCAACATATTAATTTTCTTGTCATTGTTACTTTTGAATAATTCAAATCAGTTACACGATTATATGATATGTTTACACACATTACAATTTCAAATACAACTAAACAATTTATTTCCATATATGCATATGTATATCTGCCTATAATGCAGTCATACGAAGTAAATGCAATATTGAATGTATATTTTACTAATAGTTGTGTTAAAATTTCCCTATTTCTATATAATACTAAATGCCAGATAATGCAGCTCCTTTTATAGAATTACTCTATTTGTATGCAAATAGAAGAATAAATTACGTTGCTGTTCAAAATATACATGATCCTCTTTGCAAGAATTTGAACTTAGATCAATTAGAAGCATACCAAGCAACAAACTATACAAAATTTGTATAACACCAAAGATGAATAGAGTATATATACGTGTCTATATATATGTATATACATATGTATATATATACACTTACATATAGATATACATACATATACATATACATATACATATACATATAGTTTCCATCCTCTGTTTATTTTTTTTGCAGTTATCTTCATGCATCTTTTCCATTACACCCATTACCATAGGAACTATTGCAGTTAAATCTTTTTTCTTTCAGTTGAAAAAAACAACAATGTCAAATGTAACTACCAAGATGCACATCCCCATGGGAAAAAACCGGTAACATCCCCACTGGTCGAGCCACCCCAGGCACTGATAAATCCAATTCATAGCTGACCTGGCGAACATCCCAACAGCAACTTCAAACAAAATCGCCTATGGGCTAATAAATGTTTATGCATCTATTTATATATGTATATATGGATAAACACATGTATGTATCTTTTACTACTAGTTCTATTACAATTTCCTTGTTTCTCTATATAATTGAATGCCAGATAATGTAGCTCCTCTTATATAATTACAACTATTTGTTAGCAGACTACAAAGAAGATGCCCACTATATTCAAATTAAAAGTATCGGATCTCAATGAACACACAAATGTATATATGCAAACACAAGAATTAATTTCACTACCCAATAACCACAATCAAAAGCATGGGAGCACAATAAGAACAATAAAAAAATGAAACCAAGGGAAAATTACTAACCCTAACCATATTTTTTCATCAAGCTAATATTTAACTCCAATGAATCCATCCATACAGATTGATAATTTCTTTGAAGTCTCTAAAAGTGGGTATAACCACAAAGACACAAACTACTAACCCTAACCTAATTTTTTGGGCCAGAGGAAATAGATTTAACTACAATAACACCATGCATAGAGAATGATTATCTCTTTGAAGTCTCCAAAATGGGTATAACAGAAAATATAGAAACAAATAACAATGAATAATAAGCAGAGACCGAAACACATGAACAAAAATTTAATCTTTCACGTAAAATTACCATGTAAAATCACTTATAGATTTCGATGCACAACAACCTTAAAACCCTTCAAAATGCTATAAAACAGACCAGAAGGCAACAATTTTTATAGTCGTCTACTACCAAACCAACACCACAATGAATATTTCCACAATTCAACTTAATCAATATACTTTCTCGCACGCTTTGCACCACATCAGTGTTAAAACCCTCCAACCTAGTATCAAAAGGAACAATAAGCACACAACAAAAATCATGAAGAATAAATAATATGCTATCAAACCAACACCACAATGGCTCTTCCGACAATGCAACTTAATCACTATACTTTCTCACACATTTCACACCACATTGATGTTTAAACCCTCCAAGCTGCTATCAAAAGCAACAATAAATAGAGAACTAAATACATGAACAATAAATTACTCATTTCTACAAAATACCCATTGAAAATGACTTATAAGTTTTATGGCACAACATTTTTACAACAATAGTTTGGTGTGTAACCCACACCATAATGGATCTCTCCACAAGTGTTTTTTCCCCCACGACAACATTCAATATAGAATTTCCTTTGACCTATGCCTTTGTGCACCAACAAGAAGATGCATTGGCGCTCACGGCAACAAACACTTACCATTCACCTTCCCTATAACAACGACACCATTCTTGACTGCCACGAACCTGCGTAATTACTAACACCCACAGTGCCACAAAAAAAATGGTGCCCTTCCCGCCCGTTGGCAGACCCCAAGTGCTAGTAAATCCAATTTGCGCATGGGCTAACAAAAATCCTAGTGGAAACTTCAAACAAAATAGCCTTATTTATTAGGTGAGAGAAAAAATATTTCACTGCAATAGAACCAGAACAATAAGCAGATAATGAAAGACATGAACAATAAATAATGTGTTATCAAACCAACACCACAATGGCTCTTTCGACAATACAACTTAATCAATATACTTTCTTGCACATTTTTTAGTGCATCAGTGTTAAAACCCTCCAACCTCCTACGAAAAATTCAAACAAAATAGCCTTGTTTATTAGGTGAGAGAAAAAATATTTCACTACAATAGAACCAGAACAATAAGCACATAACAAAAGACATGAACAATAAATAATGTGCTATCAAACCAACACCACAATGGCTCTTTCGACAATGAAACTTAATTGATATACTTTCTCGCACATTTCACAGTGCATTAGTGTTAAAAACCTCCAACCTCCTATCAAAGAAATAATAAACAAACAACGAAAGAAATGAACAATAACTTACTAGTTTCTACAAAATACCCATCAAAAATGACTTACAGATTTCATGCCACAACAGTTTTATAACCCTCTAGCCTGCTAAAAAACAAAGCCAAGGCTGACGATTTTAATAGTAGTCTAGTATCAAATCCACACCACAATGACTCTTTTGATAATACAAATTAATCAAAGTATGCTTTCCCACACGACAACATTCAATATTGCATTTACTTCAGCCTCTTCCCTCGTACACCGACAGGAAGATGCATTGGCGCTCGCGCCAACAAACACTTACCATTCACCTTCCTTGTTATGATGACACCATTCTCCACCACCACCAACCCATGTAATTATGAATGCCCATGTCGTCCAAAAAAAAAATGGTTCCCTCCCTGCCGAACGGCACCCCCCAGTGCCGAGAAAACCAATTCACGGCTGGGCTGACAAAAATCCCGACATAAACTTCAAACAAAATAGCCTATCAACTAATAAGGCTAATGAACAAAAAAAATTATCAAATAGATTTTGAAAATTATATTTTTAGTTTATTATCAACCATTAATAGACAAATAGACAATTTAGTTACTCTTGTGAATGGATAAACAATATCAATAAAATTTACACATACAAATTTGAAGAATACTACATAAGGAGATAATTTCTTTGAATACTTGTTAATGGAATAAAATGGAGTTAAAAGAAGATTTATAAAATATAATTAAAAAGAACGTAAGTTAAATTATGAAAGGGATTGTGGATTTGATCCTAGTAGGCCTACCAAAATGTGAATGCAAAACATTGAGAATAAATCAATAAAATAATGCATATGTAAATCTCATAGGCACTGCTTATTTACCTTAATTAAAAAATTTAGAGAATATAAACTAAACTTAATACAAGATTTTTTTTTTTTACAAACACCATCTTGATTCCATGGATGTGCTCAATATTTGATGATGTTGATAATGAATGTAGTTTTTCGAAAATTTCAATAACATGATCTTTCTTTTCATTTGATTCCCATAGTAATAAATGGATTAAGGGATGGGAGATTTATAGATTGGGGATGGAGAAAAGACATGATTAATATTGATTAAGAATAGATAAGCAGGATTGAATGGGAGAAATTTATAATTTGAATTTAGAAGGATAAATTAAATTTGATAGTTGGTATATGGAAGGCTGGAATTAATTTGATTAAGTGGATGATTGAGATTAAAAGCTGATTTTATGATATAAGGTAGTTGGAAATGAATTCACGTTTCATCAATTTGATGGTAAGTATTTATGATCGATGATTTGGATTAAAATTTAATTTTTAATTGATTGGTAGTTTGTATTGGATGGTTAGTATTACATGTTGACTATATTAAGACTTTTTAATAATTTTAAACTAGAAAAATGGATGTGGATTTTAGATAAATGGATGAATAACTTACTTTTTAAATAAATATGGAATTAACTTCATTAATAAAAAAAACTAATTTATTTAATTAACTAATATTTGTATGGTTTAATTAAATAAACATATTATATAATTAACTATAAAAAGAGATGAAACCCAACTAATTAGTTTTAAAAATGCTATTGAATTAATGATGAGATTTTTAAAATGCTAGGATTATTCTTTAGGTGTTTAAAGTCCTATTAGACTAAGGACCATTGACACATGACATAATCTTGGTATGCTTACTCAAAATATATATAACTAGAGAAAATCTAGAGGTTGCCTTGGAACTCCACAAAGATCTATAGATCCACTAAAAACATAAGTTTCCTAGAGGCACCCACTTGCATCATGGATTCACTCTCAAACAAGCTAGGAATTTGATGGTTTATGAATGATTTTTTCAATTTTAGACCATACTTTACAATTTAAAATTGTTTAGCCATATAATTTAAATTACTAAAGTTTATATATAATTATATATGACTCTAAATTATTAATAAAATGTAAAATATTATTATACAATAATAATATATTATTGTAAGTTATAATATATCATTTTCTAATATTTCTTATAAAGATACATAATAATTGGGTGAAAACACAATACTATGCCTCTTTTTTTGGTCAAGATGGGAATTTATATCAATATTATTAACTGAACCTTCACCTTTTGAGACCTATAGAAGATAAATCATTAAGAATTTGAAGATGATGCAAATTAGTGATTTGTGGAAATTAATGTGTAGATTCTAAATATATATATTTTAATTTTTTTTGAAATAAATCATGAATCTTTCAACGTCTCCATTAATAACTAGTCTTAAATAGAAAAGAAATTTTTCATAAAGTAACATTTATGTCATCAAACATAACATTTTTTTCCATAAATAAAAAATTCTAATTTTTAAAATATAGGTTCTCAACATCAATATCTAGGGCAAGGATATTTTTTCATAATTTTTTGTTACATATTGTTTTTAATTAATTTATGAAGTCAATGTAACTATAATTTGGACATAGGTGTATGTCCTCAAAAAAAAATTCTTGTGTATATATCAAAATCTTTTTTTTGGTGAAACAAGAACATCAATACCTAGGGAAAAGGTATTTTTTGAATTTGTTTTACAATGGTTTACTATTTTTTCACCTCTGTAGAATGAAAAGCATGATGTTTGATGAAAAAGTTATGGAAAATAAAAATTGAAAATTAATTACATGATAAAATGAAAACATATCAAAACTATACTTCTTGGAAAGCTTGTTTCAAGGGCTCTAATCATGGAAAATATCTTTTCAAGTTAAGTACATCTAAAGATCAAACCCAGGGTTTGAAACTAATTTTTTTAAGGAAATTTTGATGTTGAAGACAAAGTTATCTAGCTAAGGCCCTTCTATCGAAGGCACCGTCAAACAAAGATATTACCTTTGATCAAAGGTACGTTTGACCAAAGATTCCTTCAATCGAAGGCCTTATTGCCTAGAATAAAAATGAAGGTAATTTATTGAGGAAAATTTTACTTTTTTTTTGTGGTCCTTATTTGTAATGCATAAGGTTCAAGTGAAGGTTATTTTGAATGATATTTGCATTTGTAAGTGATGAAAAAAGGATTTGGATATCATTTGAACTTTTTTGATAGGGCCATATCATAAGGAATATAAAAATTATAGTGTAGGAGATTTAAGTGATTGGAGGAATAGTTTACATAGGATTCAATAATTTAATACATGTAGTCAAGGTAAAAGTAATGAAATGTGAGAATTTGAATGGTTGGGTCTTATTTTTTAAGATAAAGGAAGATGATACACTTTGAAATTTGGTGGAAATAGGTGAGATATGATGCCATGATATAAGGGGTTACAATGGATGTCTAAGGTGACTTCCATAGAGTGTGTTCATATAGTGTCAATATTTTATTGCACTTGTTATAATTGATGTAATTTGTGTCATTTCAATACCATGGGTGGATGTAGAATAGTAACATGTAGTAATATGATGAGGTCAAGTGTTTTATGGGATGGGTTGATGGGTAGAGTATGTTGGGCATTGGTAAGGAGTTGTGAATGGAAAAACTAATGGTATAGATATATTAGGTTCACTAAATGGAAGAACATAAAAAGTAACATTGGAATGTTCTTTCTCTAAGTTTAGTTGTGTGTGCAATATGAAAATTTATGTGTGCAATATGTTAGCCATGTTGCAAATTAAAGTAAACTTCCCTGATAGATATGTATGCAATATGCAAATTTATGTGTGCAATACGGTAGCCAATATGTAAATTAAATTAAATTGATAAAGGAATTTTTTCAGATGTTGTATTTTTAAATGTCTTGGTAGACATGTATGAAAAATGTGAAAGCATAGACAAGGAACACAAATTGTTTGACATAATGTTTGAAAAAAATGTGGTTTCATGGATTGTAATGATTGCATTTTATTTGCAAAGTGGATTTGTTGAAAAGGCTTTAGAAACTTTCAATAAAATGTAATTGGCAGTAGAAAATATTTTAGAAAGTTTCAAGGAAAGGATTTAGAAGCTATTTTACCATTAACCTAAACTGTTTAACCCTAATTAAGCCTTGGTAGATTGCAATTTAAGCACATGAAAACAAGGTAAATGGTGGACCTACCTAGGTATAGTGCTCCTTCACTCAAATTTGAGGCATTAATATCTAGATCATTTCCACCTATCACGTTATCCTCACTATGTATTTGCAGAGCTCACAACACAACTAAAATTCCTCATTGATAATCAACCAAATGAGCCAACAACACTTTAGTTGTCAGTTCATATAACTGCTAAAAATCCATTAAAGTAATACATTTGATTAAAGGTTCCTTCGATCAAATGTATTATTTTAATTTTTTTTAATCTCCCTAAGAGACCTTTGAGTGAAGGCCTCCTTTAATCAAACATACACCTTTGAAGGAAGTTGTTTTAGTGCATGCCTTTGTTTTAAGGAACTTCGTTCAAAGATATATCTTCGAACGAAGGTGTTCTATTGAATTTCATTCTCCCACTCCAAAAATTTTCTTGTCCCAAAGTGAAACATAGTATTGTGATTTCACCAAGTTTAGAATATTTTTAGAGATATAAAAATACCTTTTTCCTTTTAATTTTCTTTTTTGTTTTAAAATATAAGATTCTCATGAATATTTAATTAATTTTTAAACATATCAATTTATAAATTTAATTTTAATTGTGATAGTAAATTTAATATTTTTATTTTTTTAATGTAAGATTTAAAAGTATTTTCATTTAATATTTTACAGTTCCATTTTATTCTTTTGTCTATAACAAATATTAGTACAAATTTATAATTATAGATATATAATAAAGAAGGGTTACCCACTAGTCTATAACTTGTAAGGCCTTTCCTTAATGAATTTTTATTGACATTTGATGTTAGTAATTGTAATTTAAGGAGAAACTCTTTCATTGACTCATTGCATTTGAGTTGTGAGGTTTTATAAATGAAAGATACATGGAAAGTATTTTATAACATAGAACATTGACACAAACACTATCCTCATATAATGATTTTATGGAAAGCCATGTTCACTATTCCTACAATTAATGTTTAGTGTGAAAAATTATTTTTGATGTAGGAGCATCTAAGTCCACAAATAATATTGCATCACCCAAAAATATTTTTATCTTTTTTAGTTTAGTTTTATTTTTCTATAGCTACTTGGGAGAATATTTTGATTTAAACAATAAAAATTTCTCTATATAGAAGTGTCATAAATTTAGACATGTTTCATAACTTGTTTTAGTGTCTAAAGAGGTTATAACAACCTCATTGACCTCCAAAAAGCTTCTCGAAGCATCATCAATCCTCAATCATACTTTTAAAACCCTTTGAAAAATTGCTTGTGCCAAAATTTATTTTAGTTTCAAGAACTATCTAACTCTTTTGTTTATAATAAAACTTTAATTTAGGGTGGAATCAAAGTTTTATCAAGATTTCAAAGATATTGTTAGTTGAAAAGGTTTTGATAACCTTTCTAGCATCAACGCATCACTGAAAACCTCTTTTTGAAAATGCATGATAAATATTTTTTGCATTTGGTGTTGTTTTAAAACCTTTGTCGACCTCTGATAAGGTTGTCACAACCTCGTTAAGTGCAAACAAACCATTCACAATATTTATGTTGATCTAAGTGAAAATTCATGGGTAGCTCAGAGATGATCAAAGGAGAATTTGAGAAGCTCCAAAAACAATTTGAAGACAAATTTGAATGTCATATTTTGACCATGTTTTGAAAGCATTGTCAAAATTCAAAAGGTTTTAAGAACCCCTGAAACCTTAGAGATAGAATTTGAAAGTGCTCTAAGGTTCAAAATAAAATTTCAAGTTGTTTCTTAAAATGGTGCTCAATATAATCAGTTATACAACATTTGAATATTTTTCATGTAACTAATTATAAAAAAAAATAAGGAAAATAGATGTTCTTTCTTGGCAATGATATTGAGAACACGATGAATGATGAATTGGGGGAAATTCTATGTTGATGGACATTTATCTATAAAACAAAATATGATCATACTCCTCAAAGATATTGTAATTTCAATTTCAAATAAAATAAAATTGTAAGTTAATTATGTTGTGTTAATTGGATGTGTGTTATCTACTAGATTCAGTCATTTGATAAGACCCCCATTTCTAGAGTGCATGAAGTTGTACCAGAGAAGGTTATTATGCTCATGTCAAGAGAAGAGTTCTAAGAATTTTGTTGTGGGAACGAAAAGAGAGAAAGAATCTTGAAGCTATAGGGGGCTCAAGTGGGGATATCATGTACAAACGTCAACACCTAGAAAACCATAACTTTGTGATAGTGGAGAAATTCTAAGGGGAGCACATGAAGAAGATGTGAGTGAAGATGAATATGAAGAGATATAATTTAAAAATTATGATGAAGTGCGTGAAAAAAAAGGAATATTTCTTAGAGAGATGAAAAATTAGTATCAAAATGATAAGTACTAATCAACTAGATATCTAAAATGGAGAAGCATTTTGATTTTGAGACAATAGAAGATCCTAAGTGAGTGAATTATGCCTTTACAAAGATGAAGGGATATGCATACATCTAGTGGGATCCTTTGCAAAATGAAAGTAAAAGAAAAGGTAAGAAACTGATAAAATCATGGGAAAACATGATCACCAAATTGAAGTTTGAATTCCTACTAGTCAATTATCAACTTAAAAGCATGAAGTTTTCATAGTCCATGATAGTATAGCAATAAGATAAATTTGGATTAAACTAGATGTGTCAATTTTTTACATCAACATTTCAGATCACTCTTCACTCTATCTACATTGCATCCTAATGATGGATCATGGAGTATGACCTAAAATGTTGATATATTATAAAATTGAAACACAGTTTTAATCCAGAAATTTTATTGCTAAATTATCAACTTATTTTATTCAAAAAATTACATAATAAAAATAAAATGAATTAAATATTAGGGAATATACAAAGGAGTTTTATAGGTTGAATATTCAATCCTAACATGTGGAAGAAGATTAATAATAGGTATTGAGATCTATAAATGACTTGCAGATGTTTGTTTAAGATGAAATTAGCCTGATAAGGATAGAAATTATTGAGGAAACCTATCAATATCTTTTGAAAGTGGAACAAAAAATAGACAAGAAACAAAAAGTAACAGAAAAGGTAGAGGAATATTATCTCATGGTAGAGGAGAGTCTAGTGGTGGAAGAGGATATCAAACACAACAAGGTGAAGCTAGCACCTATGAAACAAATAACTATACCTATGATACTTGAGAAAGATGAGATTATTCCAAAGGTAGAAAGGATTATTCTAGAGGTTGATGAAATTTTGGAAGAGGAAGAGGAATATTATTTACATGTAGATTCTATTAATCTAGAAAATATGGTCACAAGTCATTTGAATTTCCTCAAGTCTCACTGAACAATGCCAAGGGAAAAGAGAAAAGAGTTCACATAGCACAAAAAGTGGATGAGAGTGTAGATTCACCTACGAGTAGAGAATAAATCAAGAAGAAACCTTGATGTTGGGAAGAATAATGTTGAAGCTTAAAAAGGAAAAATAAGAACTTGTTTAGAGGTCAACTCTATTCAAAAGAAAATGTAAGTTGGGTTGAAAGTGTTAAGGGGCCATAAATTATTGTTGAGTGAACAAAGTTTATTGAATCTAATATTAGTAGTTGCGAGGAAGTGATGTGTGATTTAATGCCAATGGACACATGCCATGTCCTATTAAATAGACCATAAAAATACAATAGACAATTTGTACATGATGGTAGGATGAAAACCTAGAAGAAAGAACTAAATATGGAGGGGTGTCCCACAATAATGGGTCCCAAACTTGGGACATCAAATTTTCAATCTTGAATGTAAGTAAAAACTCAAAAACACCTTTGTTCGAACGGTTTTCTTCAAACAAAGGTACCTTCATTTGAATGTAGGTAAAATAATACCTTTTTTCAAATTTTGACCTTCATTCAAAGGTGTACCTTTGTTTGAAGGTTCTCTTTTTATTTATTTTATGGAAATTTCTAGAAAGGAATGAAAGGGGACCTTCATTTGAAGGTCCTTTTTTCCATTTTTGGAAATTACCTTCATTCAAAGTTTTTTAATATTTTTTATTTTTAGAACAAAATACCATCAAACTAAGGTCCTTGAGTACCTTCAAATGAAGGGCCTTAGGTAGACACTTTCAATGTTTGCTTCAGATTTTCCTTAGAAATTCTAGTTTCAAACCTTGGGTTAGACCTTCAAATGGAATTAACTTGACAAAGTATTTTGAAAGATTGTAGTCCTCAAAAGGAACTTTCTAACAAGTATAATTTTAGTATAATTTTATTTTATTATGTATATATTTTCTAATTTTTACTAAACATAGGTTTTTCAGCAAACATCAAGACCTTTTTTCTAAACATGTGGAAAAAATAGTAAACTATTGAAAAACAATTCTTTTTTTTTTGCTCTACATATTGATGTCCTTATTTCACCAAAAAAATGTATATTAAAAATAAGTTTTGCATGATGCCATACGCGTATGTCCAACTTATAATTTCCCTAACTTAAAAAATTAATTAAAAAAAATATGAACAAAAATTTATGAAAAATTATCCATGCACTAGATATTGATGTTAAAAATCTATATTTTTAATCTTAGAATTTTATCTTCTCTAAAAAAAATTTATATGTGATTACATAAACAATACTTTTTAAAAATGTTACTTACTATAAAAAATTAGTTATTAAAATTTACGTAGAAAGATTCATGATTTAATTCAAAAAAATAAATTATAATCTAAACACAAATTGCCACAAGTCACTAGTTCACATCATCTTCAAATTGTTAATGGTTTAGCTACTATAGGTCTCAAAAAGTGAAGATTTAGTTAAAAATGTTGATATCAATGTCCTAATTTGGCAAGGGATTAACTTCTTCCCACGTGATTGTTAGATGGAGTGGGAACATGAGAGGGAGCAGGCCTCTAACGAGCATTTTTTAAAATTTTACCTTGGTAATCAATAGATACCATCCTTTCCATTGTTTCAAAGTGGTTCTTCAGCCTTGAACGATTAGAAACAAAACCAAAAAGACAAGAAAAAAAGATACTCAATAGATTTTCAAGGTGAAAGTCATGGTGGTGGTCCATAACAAATTTTGAGAGGGTGAAATCCAAAACTCGCTCACAATTGATTTGTAGTTTTGCCATGACTTGGTGGGAATCCTTTTCTTTTCCCTTATCCTTCCCTATCTCTCTAGTTCTCTACTACTACAATTTTATCTTAGCATGAGCAAAAAAATATTGTGGCCACTTTCCCCAACACTCTATCATTGAGATCAAAACCTTATAGTTAGGGTTTGAGAAAAATAGAACCCACAATCATACATCAAGATGCATACGTTGTCAATAGAGCAATGGGTTCCCAAAACCAACCTAGATTTCAAAACATCCTTGTCAAGATGCACTTCCATATTCATCTACTCAACCAAAATATAAAGTGTATATCTCTGACAACATGTTTCTTCCATCCATGTCTATACTCAAAATTCATGTGATCATAGGTAAGATCTTCAACAATATCCCATCCATAAATACTTTAGAAGGATGGGTCCATGATCAATAGTGAAAGGCATCATAATTTTTTTACATTCATGAGGAAATTACATACTTTGTTGTTATCTTTAACTTCAAAGTAGATTGTAACAAAGCCCTTAAATAAAAATCATGATTTTTTAATAGGCAAGGCTTATATCTCCAACCCTAGACTTTCCATTTCAACCTTAGTTCTACCTTGATTCACCATTCGGGATCCAATTGCAAAATATCCCTCTTGAATATAGGGAGCCCCAAATCCTAGAAGTTATAGCTAACTCCATTATAATCTTATAGAGAATTGATTCAAAGTTTGCAAAATATTTTTGCAAGCTGACTAGGATTTGTGTCCTACTAAATGCTAAGAAACCATTCCCAAAAACCCTAGCCATTCACTCTAAGCAAGTGCACTAGAAACATCTTGAGTTGGAAAACCTATTTATCTTTTTCTCCTCATGCCATTCCTTTGCACATCTAACCTCACAATACACATCAAGAAATATGACTTGTGTGTCCCTAATAGAAAAATGTGTACAACAATTCAAAAATATAGTATTATAATTCTCTACCCTAGCCAAAAGTCAAATTTCCCAACACATATTGTCCCTCTTCCCTCTTCCCAGACTGATCTTGGGTTGTCAGAAAAGGCACTACCTTGTGTCAATCACAACAAGTAAAAATGAAATATAAGTATATAGGAAATTTTTCCCTTCCTCAATAGAAGTTTCTCCTCAGATCCAAAGCTTAGACCAACAAAGATGAAATCCTCCTCTTTGGTTGTAGGTTCTACTCTAAAAATTTTTCCAACCTATACAAAAAATAATAAGAATTTTTTGTAGGTATTACCTACCCTACCAAAAAGGGCTAGCAATAAAGCATACACAAAAAACCTTCTCCATGCAATTGTTTGCAAAACAAGGACACACAACTAAGAGGGGGGGTGAATTAGTTGTAACAGAAACTAAAACTCTTCTTATTAGTCTTAACTTAATCTCATATTTGATGAATAAGCAATTAACCATAAACAATCAACACATCAAAGAGACAAAGAACACAAAGAATTTTTTGCACGGAAACCCTGTTAGGGGAAAAATTATAGTGGATGTTAGTCAACAAGATTATACTCTACTAGAAATATAAAAGAAATAATAAGGGGAATGCACATGCATTCAGGCACACTGCCTAGAGTTCACTGCTCAATTAAAAAAGAGAACTCACTGTTCAACAATAGGGTTTGGATTAAAACCATTTAAAGATTTTTGAACTGAGAAAATAGCTTCTTCACAAGCCTGATTACAATTCCAATTAAGCTCAACACTTCTTCACACTTTGCACATTCTTCTTCACACTCTGTTCAACAATCGAATGATATTTTCACATACACACATAGGAGCACACGAAGAATCATCTTCAACAATGAACTAATCGCCTTGATATATTTGCTACATGAAATTCCATCACCACTTCGTCGGCCAAAGAAATAAAAAATATTTATAGAGTCGGCCCTAAATTTACAAATAAAATTTATGGCATATCCACCAAGGTCAGCCACAACATAGTGGAGACCCAAATTAATATCTCCAACACAAGAATACTTTAATTGATTATACCTCATTTAAGATCCACAACACACTACCAACAACATGCCGGTCAGGAACAAGAAAAAACTGAAAATGCGCACAAAGATCTTCAACCATGAACTCTCTATATAATGTGGGCATACCACAAAGATAGATAATGATCTAGAGACACCACATAACACCAAGAAACAACATAGAAGCATCTACAACAATTGAGAAAACAAGAATTTCACAAACTTCATTGAGGAACACTAACAAAGACCAGCAGCACACTGTCAGACCACATCATACTCAAAACTTAACGCAGACTTCTAAAACTTTTGGTATATGATCTAGAAACATTCAACATTAGACCCTTAAATCCACATCAACTAATATTCAACATGCAAAACACAATGCCTTCTTGACTTGTACAGTTCCATTGGGAACCAATAATACTTTCTTTTACAATTTTCTCAATATCCTCGACATATACAGTCTTCAATACACCAAATGCTAATAGTGTTGAAATCAATGACAACCACATATCATCAACCATATCCAAAACATCCAACAATCTCCCCCTTTGGCATCGATGGCAACACATGATGTGAAAAATACCATCAACCCAACACACTGGCTTCTTTTGTACTTAACTGAACCTTTTCTTCTCAAGAATTTTTCACAATGCACTTCTCCCCCTTTGACATCAATGGAAAAGGTAACCATGACCTTTCCAAACACATGCTCTGAACCACATATCCACATATATAACTACTCCCCCTGAGTAGCAACCAGGAAAACATCAATCTGGATCAAAATATAGAAATGAAGCTCTCAGATTGATGCAAATAAATGCATCTTTAGTTCTTATCAGGAGGGGTGATTACCCATAGCATACCTTTGAGATACTCAAAAGTATCCTTCGAAAATGACTTAGTAAATATATCTACAATTTGTTCTTTGGTAGGCACATATTCCAGTCTGAATTCTTTCTCATTCACCTTTTCCCTCAAGAAATGAAACTTAATTGAAATATGTTTAGTCTTAGAGTGTAGTACCAGATTTCTTGAGACGTTTATTGCACTTGAATTGTCATAGTATATGGAAATAGACTCTTCATATATCACTCTGATAACTCTCAACATTTGTTTCATCCATATTACTTGAGTACAATTATTTACAACAACAATGTATTTTCCTTCAACAGTGGATAGAGAAATTGAATTTTGTTTTTTTCTCAACCAAGTTATCAGCTTCTTCCCTAGGAAGAAAGCACCCACACTAGTAATTTTCCTGTCATCTACATCACCAGCCCAATCTGCATCAGTGTATGCACACAAAGTGAGATCATCATCCTTTGGATACCAAAGTCGAAAATTGATTGTTCCTTTAAGATACCTGAAAATTCTTTTGATAGCAGTAACATGTGATTCTTTTGGATCAACTCAAAATATAGCAACCATACATACAACATTAATAATATTTGGTCTAGTTTGCGTCAAGTAGAGCAATCCACCAATCATTGATATATACCAAGTTTGATTTGCTTGTGGAGAATCATGATTTTGTGATAGCTTACATCTAGTCACCATGGGAGTACCAACAGGTTTGGAGTCTTCCATTCCAAACCCTAGTAGCTCCTTTCACATATTTGGACTCAGAAGATCCCCTTTGGTCCAATCTACAGTAACTTGTAATCTAACGTAGAAAGAATCTCATCTTCACCAATCATGCCTATCCAGTTCCATCCCTTTTTTTCTATCAACAAACTCCACAGATTATTATCCTCCAAAATGTATATCATCAACAAAAAAAATTTATAATCAATTCCTTTGCTTAGATCTAACTGAAGTGAGCAGTCAACAATAATTTTTAGAATCCAAGATATTTTCTTCCAATTTAGCAATTCTCCAGGGCTTCCAGCTTAAGTCCATAGCTGCTCTTCAATCTACAAACCATATCTCCCTTATCTATTAATTGGAATCCATCTGACTATTCAATGTACACTTCTTCTTCTAGCTCTCCATTCAGAAATGCAGACTTCACGTCCATTTGATAAACTTTATAATTCTTATGTGCATCATAAGCAAGAAAAAATCTCATAGCTTCGATTCTAGCTACAGGGGAAATGGTTTCTTCAAAATCAATACCTTCCATTTGAGAATAGCCTTTACATACTAGTCATGCTTTATTTTGGAACACTTCACCTTCTTCATTTAGCTTGTTTCTGAATATCCATTTGGTACCAATCACATTCTTTTCTTTAGGCCTAGGAACTAGTAGCCATGTGTCATTCTTTTCAATTTGTGTCAACTCTTCCTTCATAGTTTCCAACCAATGTTCATCTTGAGAGGCTTTAGTGACACTCTTAGGTTCAATATTAGATATTAGACAATATTATTCTGCAATTTTTCTCTTCTCCTTTACTCTCCTATCTCCTATGATTCGATCTCTTCTGAACAGATTGTACTTAGCTTTACATACCTTGGGAGTTTGGGGATTTAATACTTGGACTTCTCGATTCTTTCAGATTTCTTTTCTAAAGGTCTCACTGTATGCCTTTACCTCTCCCAAGCTTCCCACTACCTCTGATTCTATCAAAATGAGGTTGCTTCTACCTGCAGTAACATAAGGGGATAATCTGTGGGAAAGTGATTCAAATGGTTCAGAGCATTTCATAATTTGGACCTGTGTTGTTCTCTATATTTTGAATCATCATATAGTTGTATTGTGATGATTTCCAAGATAGACACTCCCATCAAATCTAACATTTGCACTTTCAACCATCTTTCTTAGTCTTTTATTGCATCAGTGAGCAATCTGTGAAAATCCTTTCATCACTTAAAGCATCAAACTTTCCTATATCATCATATCTCTTGATATAACACCTACTTCCAAAGATCTTAAAATACTTAACAGTAAGCTTGTGACCAAACCATGACTCATAAGGGGTCTTACCAAAATTTCCATTCACATTTACTTAGTTCAAGGTATACACAACAGTACTTACTACTTCACTCCAATACATCTGAGACACATTTCCTTCCATCATCATGGTTCTGGTAGCATCCAAAATTGTTCTATTCTTTCTTTCTACAACTCCATTCTATTGAGGGGTTCGGGGAGAAGATAACTTTCTTTTAATTCCATGTTCTTCACAATAAGAGTTGAATTCCTTAGAAATGATTCACCACCTCTGTCAGATCTCAGGTATTTTATTTTCAGACCTTTCTCATTTTCTTCCATAACCTTGAAGCATTTGAATTTCTCTAGAGCTTCACATTTTTCTCTTAAAAAGGAAACTAAAATCATTCTAAAGTAATCATCAATAACCAACATAAAATACCTTTCTCCATGAATGCTTCTGACTCTTGATGGACCACAAAAGTTAGTATGTAGCAGTTCCAAAAAATTATTCATGCTTTCTCCATGAATGCTTCTGACTCTTGATGGACCACAAAAGTTAGTATGTAGCAGTTCCAAAAAATTATTTGAATGGAAATGTTTTCTCCAGAAGGAGACTCTAGTTTCTTAGCCCATATGACATTCCTTATAGATTACATTGGCAGGCTTCACTAATCTAGGCAGATCTCTTACTGCTTGGGCATAACTTATCTTCATAATGTTGTCAAAATTTACATGACACAATATCCTATGCCACAACCATCTTTCATCTATCTGAGCAATCAAACAACTTCCACTAGTAGTATTCAAATGAAAAATGTTAGCTTGTGTTTGTTTGCCTATTGCAATCAAGTTTCTGGAACACCCACATATCTTGCATCTTTTTTCTTTGAACTATAGATCATATCCCTTGTGAACCATCTTTCCAACACTCAACAAATTGTGCTTCAAACCTTCAACATAGAGGACATCATCAGTTTTGTCCTCACCACCAAGGAAAATGGATCCTCTACCATGAATCACACTAGCATTGTTATCTCCAAATCTTACAACTCCACCATCATACTATTCCAGACTCACAAATTTGCTTTTGTCACTAGTCATGTGATGTGAGAATCCACTATCAATGACCCACTCATCTTTTTCTTCAACTTGAGCTACAAGAGCTTTTTCATCTTGAGTAGATTCAGGAGCCACAAGATTATTTTCAATGGTAGCAATGAAAGCCAAAACATCTTCTTTTCCATTATCTTTATCAGATTCTTCATCAGTTACTACTTCTTCAGCAAAGTAACATCTCTTTGGGAATCTAGACTTCTTAGATTTAGATCTAGGAACTCTTTCAGGACATCTTGATGAAAAATGATCTATTTTACTGCATGAAAAACATTTAATAGGTAGTACATCTTCATACTTACCTTTTCCTCTCCCTTCTTTCTTTGTAATCAACACTTCCAGTTCTTCTACTTCTCTTTGTTTATCTTCGATCTATTTTAGTTCATCATCATACTTGGATACCTTCCTGGAACTCTCTCTCGATCTTCGGCACATCTTTTATCTCTGCTTCCGACATAAAGAGGCCTTAAATGCAATTCCGGCTTTTGGTGATTCACCAAAATCACTGTTATTTCAAAACCATCAAGTTTCTCCTAATCAACGCAGATACCTTTCAACCTCCTTGTTTACTAATCAATCCTTCAATAGCATAAACCCAGGAGGGAGCATCTGAAATACTTTTATTACAATTTCATCCTGCCATATCCATAACCACTTTCCAACATGTTGTAAGAGGTGATTTTCTATCTTCACTCATCTTGTAATTTTTCATACTTGCTCTCTTCAATCTTTAGAAGTTTAGCCTTTCTTCAAACATTTTCATATTAAAGTTTTCTAGTTTCATCCGTATTATTTGAGCTATATTCAAACTCTACTACATTAGGCTTATCTCAACGATTAAGGTAAATTCACTTCCAACGCTTTCCATTATCCTTGTTATTTTTCTAAATATCTTTTAGATCTCATCAAAGGATAGTGCATTCATTCTAAGGAACATTTGTGTAGTCTTCCTTTATAGCATCAACAATATGGCATTGTGCATCCGCAATTCATAGTGAATAGTTAGAGCCATCAAATATAGGACTTTCCTTCTTGAATGTTGTTTCCATGTCGGATCACCTCAAGCTATTAGACTTTCTTCAGAGGAACCTGCTCTGATACCAATTGTTGGAAAATCAAGGACACAAAACTAAGAGGGGGGGTGAATTAATTGTAACAGAAAATAAAACTCTTCTTATTAGTCTTAACTTAATCTCAGATTTGATGAATAAGCAATTAACCATAAACAATCAACACATCAAAGAGACAAAGAACACAAAGAATTTTTTGCGTGGAAACCCTTTTAGGAAAAAAGCCACAGTGGATGTTAGTCCACAAGATTATACTCTGTTATAAGTATAAAAGAAATAATAAGGGGATTGCACATGCATTCAGGCACACTACCTAGAGCTCACTGCTCAGTTACAAAAGAGGATTCACTATCCAACAATAGGGTTTGGATTAAAACCATCCAAGATTTGTGAACTGAGAAAATAGCTTCTTCACAAGCCTGATTACAATTCCAATTAAGCTCAACACTTCTTCACACTTCACACATTCTTCTTCACACTCTTCTCAGCAATCAAATGATATTTTCACATACACACATAGGAGCAAATGAAGCATCATCTTCAACAATGAACTAATCGCCCTTATATATCCGCTACATGAAATTCCATCACCACTTTGTCGGCCAAAGAAATAAAATATATTTGTAGTGTCGGCCCAAATTTACAAATAAAATTTTAATGTGTATCCACCAAGGTCAGCCACAACATAGTGGAGACCCAAATTAATATCTCCAACACAAGAATACTTTAATTGATCATACCTTGAAGATCCACAACATGGTACCAGCAACATGTCAGCCAGGAACAATAAGAAAATGAACCTGCACACAAATATCTTCAACCATGAACTCTTTGAATAATGTGGACGTACCACAAAGATAGAGAATGATCTAGAGACACCACATAACACCAAGAAACAATAGAGAAGCATCCACAACAACTGAGAAAACAAGAATTACACAAACTTCATTCAGGAACACTGACAAAGATTAGCAACACACTGTCAGACCACATCATATGCAAAACTTCATGCGTACCTCTGAAACTTCCAATAGATGATTTAGGAACTAGGAATACTTTCTTTTACAATTTTTTCAATATCCTCGACATATACAGTCTTCAATGCACCAAATTCTAATAGTGTTGACATCAATGACAACCACATATCAGCAACCATAGCCACAACATCCAACAATAATAACTCTATTATATATCACTACTCCAAGTGAATCCATATACGAGGTAAAGAATATGCAATTTGATGGGGAACTCCTCCCTTAAAAAAGTGGTAGCAATAGTAGATTTCCCAAGTCTATGGAAGCAATTGTAGAAATTTTCGTCAGGTTAGCTCAACCATATAATACACATGTGGGTATGTGTAGGATCATGATGGGCCAAAAAGTGGCGATATGATGGGTATGTGGCTGACGACTTTTCTTTTACCCAAAATTGATGAAATGAAAAGGGTTTTTAAAGGAGATTCTTAGCTTTCCACCAATATAAATTATGATTTACTTTAATTTAATAAATAATTATTATTCATTTTCTATTTGAATTACGACTAAAGTCCTGATTGATAGGCTGATTGAAAAACATCTATAGCTTTCAAACAGTATCACATTATTTGAATCCAAAACATGCATCACATTTTGTGCTTCGCATACTATAGGATTAAAAAAGAAAAAAATGAATTGGATGAATTTTTGACCAAGTTAAGGAGGTTAGACATACGAGTGTTTATATTTTTTAAAAGTTGTAATAAAAATTCATAGTTAATTATTTACTTGGAAAAAAATTACAAAAAAATATGATTCACATCGGGACATGAGTCCTCTACTTATCTCTAAAATATTATAAAAAATTATTATTATTTGATTATGGTTAGGATGGTCAGATAGACACCTACTTCTTATTTTTTCCCTGAAATTTAAGTACTACTGTATTAAAATCTCAAATTTTCACCAAATAGATTTTTTTTTTTGTAAATAAAACTAGTAGTTTAGAAACTAAATTCAATTTTCTAAAGATTCGATTATCTTACATATTTTTGAAATAATATAGATAACTTATTCAAAATTTTATGTGAAGTTTCCTAACTCTGATTTTTTTGAATTTTTCACCACTTAAGGGCCTATTTTTTCCATGATGATACTACACATACCCATTTATCTCCAATAGAGAAAGGCCTTACCAATTCACCTTATCATCAGCCAAACAAGCCACATTCTTCAACAAAGAAAGGGCTCTTTAGAACCCCTTTCTAGCTCCAGACACCCTTACCAATTAGCAATCATAGAAAAGACTTGCCAATAGAAAATGAGCTAAGATTTGAAGAAGCCCAAGAGATCATTTTAGAAGAAAAAATGATATAAATGGTAAAATATCTCGTTCTTCAGGAAGGATCAAAATTATATGATCATCTGGTGAATGATGCATTAGATAAGAATATAGAATATATGATTTTTCTTAAACCCTCTCTATTGCACAAAGAAAATAGTCTCTCAGACATCAACTACAACAACCCTAACCAGAGGAAAAACCTCCCAAATGTAAGAAAACTTGGGATGAAATGCCGCTGGTATCCAAGCCACATGAGATAAAGATATTAGATTAAGGAGGGCTTGCTTCTCTCCTCGAGAACAATGAGAGTCCTATCTTGGAATGTTAGGGGCTTGAGTGCCCCTAAACAAAGATGCTTGATAAAACTTTAGCTCGGCTCTAGTGAAGGAAACATGGTTATGCTTCCAAAAAAAAAATTCATTAATGACCAAGAAAAATAAGTCTTCAGTAAGTGGAAAAAATGGAAATTTATACATTCTTGAACACAAGGAGCTTCAGGGGGCCTATAACTATTGTGAAATGATAGAAATACACTAGTGGAACTAATCTTCTCAATGCAACATTTGGTGCTTGTGAAGATAAAATCCTTTGGCCTGAGTTTTTGGCTTTTTAATGTTTATGCGCCTACATTAGTAATCAAGAAAAAGTTTCTCTAGGATTCCTTATCCCCAGTCTTATCAAACCTAAAAGAGAAAAAAGTACTATTGGGGGGGAATTTAATGCAATATTGCACCACAGTGGAAAAAGGGGGAGAAATCCCCCCTCCAAAGGTCATGAAAGACTTTAAAGACTTCATATTAGAAAGTGACCTATTGGACTGTCATCCCCAAAATTGAATATTTACATGGAAAAATAGGTGAAAATATTTTTTCTTAATTTTAGAATGATTGAATAGATTTATGATCTTTACAGATTGGTCTATAGAAATAGCTCCTCTTGAGTCAGCTATCCTTTCATTCCCGAGCTCAGATCATTTCCCCATACAACTATCCCTACCTTCACAAATACCCAACCCAAAATCATATTTCAAGTTCCATTAAATGTGGTTTTAAAATCCTCATTTCTTACCCCAAATCTAGTGGTGGTGGGAAAATGCATCTTTTATTGTTTGCTCTAGAATATTTTAGCTAGTAAAAATATTAATCTATATAAAATATCAAATCAAAGCCTAAAAAAAGAAACATTTCAAAAACATCTTTTCACATAAAATATCACTCCAGGCTCAATTTGATGAGATCAATGATAAAATCCTACAATGTGCAATGAATCATACCTCCTTCAGCTTGTAAAGAAACTATAATTGGAACTCGAAGAGATTCTGACAAGAGAAGAGATATATTGGAGATAGAAATCTAGAGAACTCTTTCTCAAAGAAGGGGATAAGAACAATGAATTCTTTTATATATAATAAAAAATTAGACAAAAAATGAACACTATATTCAACATTACCCCCCCTCAGAAAGTAATCTCAAGGTAGAAATACTAATCATCCAAGAAGTAGTCTGCTTCTTGTCAAATTTACTAAGTGTATCAAATCAGCAAATAGACCAAGCAAGAAATACTACTACAAGTGATTTTATTCAGCATATTCCCTCACTTATCTTTGAGGAAGAAAATGTGCTCTTGCTAAAACCATTTAAATTAAAAGAAGTTAAATAATTGGTTTTATCTAAGCCATCAGATAAAGCTCTAGGTCTGGATGGGTTTAATGACATTTTCTTTCAAAAAAATTGGGAGTTCGATGGGAAGGATATGTTGTTAAATCAATAGAGGAATCAAGAAGAAATGGTAAGATATTAAAGGAATTGAATAATACCTTTATAGTTCTAATCTCAAAAAAGTAGAACCCCTCTACCTTTGTTGACTTCAT
>VDFB02102973.1:0-15282 GCA_007258455.2 Sequoia sempervirens
GAGCCGTCACCGGTCCCAATTCACATTGAATTGGACTTGGACTCTCCACCTCGCAGTGGGTCTTCTACACACTCACTCTCATCAGTACCTCCTGTCGCTAGTGCAGACCCTTCTAGTAGCATTAGCCGAGATCAATCTTGGGTCGAAGCTCAGCTAGGAAGGAAGAGGAGGCAACCATCTTATGTTCTCAATCATTCTGATTTCGATGACATCTACCAAGATGCGCCAGATAAGAGGGTTAAGAATATGGTTCATGTAGAGAGAAACACTGACATGGAGGTTGTTATCGAGACTGCCATACCTCCACAGGGGAAGAACTTGGCTGAATTAGAGTCTCAGGATTTTGAAGTTATCACAGTCAACCTTGGTCGCAGCACACGCCAGACTCAGGTTGATCTTCTTCAAGTTGCTACAGACAGTGCCAGGGACAGAATACTAAAGGATGGAAAAGACAAAGCAGCCCTCAAGGCTGAAATCAGACAGCTTCGTCAGTACATTTCTACCCTTGTGCACAGACCAGAAGCCATCAACACACTCCCACCGATGCTTGAGCCACCAGTAGAGCAAAGTCAGCTCAATCACTTAGTTGCATATGGCGTTTGGAGGAATGGGAGGAAGATTTCGTTGCTAGAGGCCGTATTATGCTTACAGAGTTATATCAGTTGCGGTACAATGCACGAGAGCTCCGTATCCGTCTTCAGGATGAGGAACGGGATATGGCTATTAACAAACCCAGGGATGAAATTATGATTGCTCACCTGAGTTTGGCTTATGACACAGTCACAGATGCAGAAGACAGAGAGGCTATCTACTCTTGGAAGACACAGTTGGTTTTCAGAGCAAAGATAGAGGACAGCTTGGCATCAGAGTTGGCTGAGAGTAGAGAGCACGTCACTAGTGCACTCCGGTTCGTGAGGACTCTTGTGTCTCGCTTACCGTGCCGTTATCAGATCGAGGGTGGTGCCTACATGGAGCTTACCGATGTTCAGTCAGAGCTTCAGGCACTCATTCATATCATTTTCAGTGGGGAGACAGATGGCTGTAAGGTTACTCAACTTACAGTCATGTCAGCATTATTCGATGAAGCAACGAGAAGCAGAAGGGAACTTCAGTCTCAGATCACAGCTGGTGAGGACATGCTGCATCGACATAGCATTCTTCGTCAGAGTCTCATCGCTCCAGATAGTGATACAGTTAACAATCTCATTGAGGGATTGATTGCTCGAGATCACACATAGTGAACTTCAGTTCCCGCCTCTCAGGATAGACATTACACACACGAGTTGAACTGGGTGTTACCCTTTCCAGTTAACTCGAAGTTGTTATCACATGCATATCTATTCTGAGACTCGCCTTTCACACTTGGAGTTTGATTTTAGGGTTTTCGTTAACTGATGATAGTCTTCCAGTTAACTTGCTTTCAATAAGGACGTGCATGCTCGCACAGTTGTCCATTTTTAGATTAGATGTTTCAGTTAAACTAGGGTAGTTTCCCTTGACTGTATAGTTTACTTAATTAGGGTTTGGCATTGCTTGCATGCATTGCAGAACTGTAGATGACTCAAGGTGATTTTAGGGTTCCCTACACCTTGATGTATATAAATAAGAGCTTTTGCTCATTTGTAAATAACTTTTGCTTGAGAGAGAAATATATGCTGCGCCTACCTTGCCCTCAATATTGCTCTTTTTGGTACTTGTTCATGTGTCTTCACTATTGCAATTGATTGTTATGCCACATAGGGTTTCGAAAGATTGTAATGCTGAATTCTTTCCATAGCTTAGATATATCTGTTTGAGCATCTTTATCATTGAAATCAATTGTTATGCCACATAGGGTTCCAAGAGATTGAAGTGATAAGGCTGTTTATGTTAATTTACCATTGTGATTGATCGTTATGCCACATAGGGTTTCGAGAAGTTGCAGCGATAAATCTGTTTTGTGAATCTTTATCAATATAATCGAAGGTTATGCCACATAGGGTTTCGTGAGATTATAAAGATAAAGGCTGTTTTGTGAAGACTTTGCTGTTTCGATCGAGTGTTATGCCACATAGGGTTCCATAAAATTGTCTTGGTAAAGTCTTAAATCTGTTGTGCCCAATAAGCTGGTTTAGATTGAGATGATAGTTGTGCCACCTTGCCCTCAAGTAGAGAGTCTAAACCCGTTTATCGTCAGTTAGTCAAACCTTGCTCCGTTTCCTCTTGCTCTGTTTTCCTGAGGAGATTGGATAGATATAAGTTGTAGTTTAGTTGATTTGCGAAACCAGAGAAAACTCAGCTGCAACGTGTAAGTTCTTTCAAGAAAGCCTTGTGCCTCTAGCAGCTGAAACAAAAAGACAGGACATAGTTTTAGCTTATTTTTCCTTTGCAAGTACATTTGTCAAAGCACAACGAGGGAGCTTCCCTCCATAATTTGAAGAGCACTCATTGTAGTGTGCATAGGCGCTTCATAACAACTTCTACTCCAGGTGTTAGTTGTTACCAACACTATGAGACAGTGATTTTGTTGCTCTTTGAAACTATATAATGATGATGATGATTTTCAGTGTGGAAATATCATTAGTTTGTTCTTTAAATTAATCTTTCTTTAGTTTGTTATCCAAGGAAGATTATCCATTCTTTGGATTTAAATAAACAAGGTGTCTCTTATCACTCCCCAATGATTTATAGGGACGAGTCATATATGTCTTTGTTGTAGCTATATTAGGCTATAATTGAATTAGGTCAAGTATGACGACATTATCCATAAACGTGGACTAGGAGCACCATTGATATTGGATATTGTAAGGTTTTATTTTTCAAATCTTGTTTAAGTTATCCAAATAAACTAAAAAATGAAATATTTCATGAATATAAAGACTAAATTAAATTGCATATAGGATTTCAAAAGCTTAAAGTAAAAACTATTAAATGTTATTAACTAATTAAATTATATTAAAGTAAAAGCAAAGTTCTAGTAACTGGAACTACTTGCATATTGGAAGTAAATTGTAGTCATTCTATCTAATCTAATTGTATTGCATAATGAAATGAAATTTAAGAAAACCCCTTATAAATGAATTCTCTAATATGTAATTGACATAATTTGTTAAAATTTCATTGTGTACAGTGATCATTACCATTCATGAATAAAGCCCAATGTTGGCCTATTATGACATTTACAATTAATTAAACCCACCTCACTTAATTACCAAAACCGTAGGCTAATAATAAGATATGTTTACACAAGATGGTTAGATATATAAGTAACCATAACTTTTGATCTACCTTCCTAATCACTTAGTAATTAATAATAACTTAGTATTTAATAAGTTCTCATAAGGGGGATACTCATCCTAATCTCTAATAAGGTTCACCAATATTATGGCATTTTTCATAATGAAGTTTTTTAATTTCTTCAATGGATCAACATTTGTATTAATAATTAACTAGTAATAATTGCAATCATAATTCCAATAATTATTAATAAAAGTTAGACTCAAGTTACAAAAAATGAAAAATATGAATGCTCATTGACAATGTACAAAATTGTAATAGTTACAATAACAATTCTAACTACATCAACATTAACATTTGCATTAATAAATAATCATATTGTAATTACAATTCCAATAATCATTAATAAAGGGTCAAAATTAAGTTACAACAACTAAGAGGTTCAATGCTCATTGACAATTAATAAATTGTAATGATTGTAAGGTATATATACAAAAGATTAGCCAAATATCCTATATACTTAGCACCAATACATAGGTGACTATGGAGGCCAAATTTATAGCTATGAATAAATTCCTTGTGACTTGAGGTTATAGGTTTGCAATGGTAAAAGATATTTGTTCCATAATATTTAGTGAGATTGTGAGTCTTAGTGAGGGGGTGCAATGTCTATTCAATTGGCCTTTGCAAAGATGTGTGATAGAGGTGAGTAGTGGGAAACATTCACTAGCTAAACAATCTAGATGACCTTGGTAAGTATGCACGATGGAATTTGGTGATAAGAGTTAGAAAAAAATTAAAAGCCTTGGATGCACTCTAACTTAATGCACAATTTTGAGATTAACATGAATATATTTGCATAGAAGAACACAAGCATTCAACCCTATCATAGGTCTACATCCTATCAATAATGACAACTTTTTTTTATTATCAAAATACTGGATTTATATTAGTAACAACAAATTATGGTAGACAGTAATGACAATAGAGACTTGAAGATCATTTGATCCTCTCATGGCTAGAGGTGGTAACCTCAATGCCACAACAACAATGTTCATTCCATATGACATTCTATCTCCCTGAGTTGAAATTTAGATAGGGTGTAGAAGTTATATTTCTACCAAATATCATAGTTAGAAACACTCAAGTTAACATTATGCATAATGGAAACACAAACAAGAGAAATGATGCCATTAATTTTATAGAAATTGGAGTTTCTACTATCCATTAAGCATTCTAATCAAACTCCTTATTCTTCAATGTCTAACAGTGTGTAGCAACCACCATTAAATTTAATCTATTACATAACTTTGGCATTGTTGTATATACTTGGGATCATCGATTAGTTGGATATCTAACATCAGATAAGAAGGAAAATATAGTTGATCTACCGCATACAACCCACAACAAGATGTTATATGATCTTGTTCTTTTAATCAAACAAGCCAATAAAATTGCACTAGGACAATGAGAATGACCTGATCAAATGTTGTAGTCCTCTCACTCCTCACAAATATAAATTTTGAGAGGAAAGACAACAAGAAAACTAATTTTCATAATACCTCCCGGCCACCCACTCTCCTATTGATATAAATTTCACATATAACATATACTCCATAATCTACAACCCTAAAGGATGGATAAGACATAGGTTAACTATACATCAACTAAGTGATGTCGGAGTGAAAGAATTAGTTTGATAATGCAAAATTTTGTGTTATCCTTGTTACCTTACTAAAAAAGGAGTCACGTCCCTTAATTTTCTTTATGGTATCACTGCATTGCCATGACTTGAGTGTTTGATCTTGGGTATAAGGATTTGTAGGTGAAAAATTAAATAAATCTTTAGACTTAATGTTTTTCTAATATTAAAGAAAACATTAGTTATTATTTATTTAATTATTTATTTTAGCATAATGAGAGGGTTGTGACATCCTCCCCCCTTTATATTGTGCATCATCCTGATACAATACATAGGCATGGTTAATACAAAGTAAATTTAAATAATAATATTTTTGTAAAAGGTCTTCAAAATAAAAGTGGGAATAATTTTTGTACTCTGTTGGTATCCTCCCATGTAGCATTCTCTACATCATACTAGTCCTACTACACTTTACATTGATCTACCAACTTACGGTGTAATTGGTACCAATGCTTCTCCAAGATTATATATGGCTCTACTATTATCATCCTTGGTTCTTGGACCTGTAATGCATTCCAATTCAATACATGTTTATTGTTAGATACATACTTTTTAAGAAGTGACACATGGAAAATATCATAGATTTGGATCGATCTTAGAGTTGGGACTAGTTGATAGGCAGCTAGGTTTATTTTCTCTAGAAATTGAAATGGTCCAACATAGTGAGGTGCTAACTTGGATTTCTTCCCTAATGATATAGATATTTTATGAGGTACAACTCTTTGGAAAAATAATCCCCAACTAAAAAATTCGTTTGTCCTACTTCTATATGTGTGAATTTTTTGTCTATCAAATTGCTCATTTGACCTCTACCCTATCCCCTTGATCTGATTTTCATGTCTTTCAATTATAAAACTATCTTCTATGTTATCCCAAATCAAAGGTGTTTGGAACTTGTCAATTAGTGTTTCAAATGGGGTCATTCCCAAGGTGGATCGAAAGGAGTTATTAGAAGAAAACTCTACATGTGGGAGATATTCCTTCCATTTTGTATGTTGGTTTATGCAATACATTTGCACAAGGTCTTCAACTATCCAATTTGTTGCTTTTGCTTTTACATCTATTTCAAGATTATATGTGGTGCTAAAGTTCAATTGTGTGCCCAAGGCTAATTGCAAAGTTGTCTAAAATCTTGAGGTGAACCTAGTATCTCTATTTGATATGATCCTTTCAAGAATTCCATGCTACCTAAGAATTTATTTTACAAATAATTTTTCCAAGTTTGGGGTTTCATCAATTAAATTTCTAGGTATTAAGTGGGCCACCTAGGTAAATTCATCTATTACCACCCTTATTGCATTATTCATATAAGGTGTTATAGTTAATCCTTGCAAAATTCCATACTAATAACTTTTCATTTGTGGTGTAGTATATTGTGGAGGTATAGCAATCCATTTGGGTGATTATGTTCTATCTTTACCCTTTGAATTTTTTATTTTATATTTTATAAAGAGTACTATATCCTTCTTCATTCCTCGCAAAAAATATAACTTCTTTAGGTCTAAGTATTGTTTATTTACCCCAAGATGTCCTAAATAAGGAGTGTTATGAGCTTTAGTCAAAATTAAAGTTCTAAGTTCCCCAAAATCAAGAATATGTATTCTATTAGAGTAACAAAGTAACTTTTCCTTATCAAGAGTGTATCCTACAACCTTTGGATCAATTAGATTAATCTCTAAGGATATTTTCATTTTCTCATGCTAAGGATCATGTTTTTCATCACCAATACTTATTCTTTGAAGGTGGTTTTGAAGGTTACCATGGTCATCAAGTTTCTTCTTCTACTTAAAGCATCCACCACTATGTTTTCCTTGCCCTTAATATATTCCATCTCAAAGTTGTACTCACTTAGAAACTCCAACTATCTTCTTTGTTGTGTTCAAATATAGCTGTGTGAAGATATATTTTAGTCCTTGTTGATCATGTTCTATTGCTTGACTTAGCGGCAACCCCATTTAGAAGTTTAGTGCTTGGTGATCAATTTTAAACTATCCTTTATACATATGCATGATTATAAATATTTTATACCTTTTTAAACATTTCTCAAAGTGTTCAAGCTTGGTGATTATAATTCCCTTTGATTGTCTCACTATCTAGGGCCTTGTTACTCCTAGAAGCTAATAAATTACTTTTCAAATTGAAAGTCTTTCATGGAATATGATTGTATTATGAATATTTAAATTGTAGTTTCTTGTTGATTTTTTATAGTGATAATGGAAACTATATAATGATTATGCGAAGTATGAAGCATATTGTTTTATTAATTAAATTGACATATTGTTATATTAATCAAATTGACATATTAAATTAAATAAAATATTATCTTTCTTATTTACTTAGAATCACCCTATTTGATCATAAATATAACCAATTTATCAAAAAACAAAACTTATATTTGGAATTTGTGTAGGAAAAGAAGACTTTGGAACAATGATATAAAAATATTTGAGCAATATATAAATCATTTGTTTCACTTATTTCTTAAGCTATGAGTTTATACTTTATTGATCCACATTTGATACATGGTAAAATGTTCAAGAGGCATTATGGTGATATATTTTGGCTTTGGAATATTTAGGTAGGTCAATTCTTTATTGAATACAATCATAAAAGTTTAAAAACACTTGAAACACAATGAAAGACTACAATTCGAGTCAATTCTTAAGTTCATGGTGAGTTTCATAATCTAATTATATTTAATTATTTATTTACATTATGTTTTATATTGACTATCGTGCAATTAATATTTGTAACCGTATTAAAGAGATTCTCCACTATAATTTTTTCCTCTAATACTATTTATTTGTCACCAAATTAAAATTTTCATTCAATCATATCCCACTTATGCATCACTACCTAACATTTTCCATCATTATGTAACACTTGATATCATTATGCAACACTACATAATGGCACTATTAAATTCTCCAAAATATGAGAAACTAGCAAGACCTAGTGCAAGGATAATCACATGAACTCCATTCAATGAATGATCTAAAAAATAAATTAGAAAAAAGGAGTGTCAAGAATGAGAGAACTTGCAAAAAATCATGAAAAAAAAAATCTTAAAGTAATAATTTATAACCTGTTGTCACCTAGAAATGCACCCTACGCACAGTGATGGAAACTGAGCTTTCTAGTGAAACATGGGATCATTTCAAGGCTGTGGGTCACCTGAAGTTGAAATGAACCTCCGGAGAAGGCCGACTCCCTTTGGTGTCACCTAAACTACTGATTCTTTGAAGGGAAAAGGGAGAAGGAGTGCATAAAAATAAAACTAAACCCTATGGTGATACACCGAATTGATAAGAACAATGAGACACTCAATTTGCACTTGAATACTGATGATGGATATGGGACTGCACAACAAGATTCTATAGATTATGCATACAAATAGGTTCGACATGCACACACTTTCAAGAAGGAAAAGAATATTTTCACAAATTAAAAGCTCATGTGCAATTGAGTAAACACGGTTTGTAACCTACATAATACTACTTTTTGCAAAGAAAGGCATGCTAACATGAAACAAAGCTATAAGGAAAAGAAATATTTCACTAAGTAGCTTGATGAATCACTTAAAAATGCACAATACTTCACAAGAACCAGAAGGCAAAAATGAACCATCAATAGTAACCAAGGTAAGTTTTATATAACATGCTCCAAAATGAGTTACAAAATTTTGCTAATCTGAGAGAGGACTGCAGAAGTCACAGACTTCAGAAAAGCATCAGGAGAACTCCATTACAAAGAGGAAAAAATTCCTTATATACAAAAGTGTGTCTGCTCCTCTGGGCTTACAAAAATATCTCCCTTCGGGATAAATCTCCCTCAGATCTTTTTGATGAAATTAATGTTGCATCCCCATGGCCATGTCGGTGTGGAGTCACTCCAGGAATGGCCTCCCTGATCTTTTGCAACTACCGCATTCACTTTTGGTCTTGTGTCCACCTTCTAACCTCCCTGTTGAGCACTTTGAATGCTCCTGAGCTCAGAACAGATACACGTTGCTTTTCATCCTGTTGATCTTCTTCATCCTGGTCAGACTGCCATGGCTTGCCTTTAGCTTTCTCTGATTGGTTGAGCATACTCCACGTAGATTCTTCGGGTGATCAAAAACTCCTCCTGTAGAATCGCATGTCGGTGAGACACTAATCGTGTCTCCCCGATGCGATTAAATCCTCCTGCAACCATCGGCATAACATGGAACTGTTGATGAGAGTTCTTAGCGAGCCCAAAAGTCATGCCGATATCGCCTTTGTCATCGCCCAGAACATCGGCAAGACATATCACTTTCGGCAAGATGTTACAACGAGCCCCTTGGAGTCATACAAAAATATCTTTCATCGCTGAGACCTTCACCCTTCGGCAAGACCATTTGATGAGCAGCCCCATTCTCTCCGGGCTTCTATCATTTCATTCGATGAGACTCCCTGTCGGTCGGTGAGACCTCTTGCCGAAGGAAAAATACTTCGGCAAGCTCATTTCATTTCAGGAAGACTCTAAGCCATCGGCGAGACATTGCGCCGATATCCATTCCTCTCAGCGAGACCTTTGCTATCTTTTCAGTCGGGGAGACACTAACAATTCGGGAAGACCTCATGCCGAAAATACTTTCCTTTCTGGGAACTTGCTTCAATTCGGGGAGACCTTTCTTTATCAGCAAGACCCTTTGGCGAACACACCTTGTTCTCCCCGAGCTACTCCGTCAGCATGACATTTGGGTCGGCAAGACCTTACGCCGACCCCCTTATCCTTGGGTGAGCACGAAACAAGTCGGAGAGACATCACCGCATCGGGGAGACCTTTCTCTGACTTGGAATATTACACCGAAGGCTCCCTTTGTTGGCAGGACCCTTCGCATCGCTGAGACCTTATGCCAAAGGCCAAATCCTTCGACGAGCTCTCAAATTTCATATCGGTGAGACTCTCGAGCTTTGGCCATACCTCATACCGACAAAACCTTTTTGTGCTTTGTCGGCGAGACCAAATGCATTCGCCAAGACATCCCTCTGCTGCAAAGTTTCTCACCGAGATGCATATCTTTATCGGTGGTCGGCAAGACTTAAGGGACTCGGCTAGACCACACACTGAAGAAAAAACTCCTGCCGAAGTGTTTACCTGATGCGATTAGTTGGTGAGACCCAAAGAAGTCGCCGAGACTTCACCCTGAAGGAAAAATCTCCTGTCGATATGCATATCCTTTTGTCGCCGATCGGTGAGACATAAAGATCTCACCGAGACCTTTCTCCGAAGGAGACCTTCATGCCGATGGGAAACCCCTAGTCATCGGGATGATGATTGATGTCTTGCCGATAGGAACCTGTAGGTGAAGCATTCAGACTTGATGGAACCCCTGCTAGTCGGCAAGACATCTGGAAGGTCCTGCCGACTTTCGTCTTAAAGGAAAATTATGTCAAACTTGACTAAGGCCGACCTTTCAACTGAATTCCCTATGACCTAGCATCAGATGTATAATTTTATCCTTGATGCAAATGTTCCATCTGGCCTCCTTGAACATCTGAAACACAATTTGTCCTGCCTGATTGAGCCCATAGGTGAAAATTGGGCAATATAACCAAAATATCACAATACATGATAAAGACATGTGAAGTGAGTACATATAGATAAAGGAAGAGGAAGATACAACTAATAAGATAAGTAAATCCAACTACCAAAGATAGGAAATGTTTACTCACATGGAAAATTTTATCTACTCTCATAATGAACCATTCATAACAACCTAAGAAAGGTAAAAAAATATGTAGGAAAAATGCGTAAACCCAAATAACTAAAAAAGAAAGCCTACACTAACACCCCCTTAAGTGCAACTTATGTGGGTGAAGATATGGGTTTGAGTAGATGAATCCTTAATAAGGTACCCATGTACATAGAAATCACCCCATAGAGAAGAATCCCCTATAAGAAAAGAGAGGTAAGCCCCCAACCCACCCACTACCTTATCCCCACCAAATAGAGAGATAAAGGACCTGCAAAGTATAGAGGGAAAGAGAGAGGGCTTGGTATCCCCCCAAAAGTAGCCTCCTACACTCCCAACAAAGCTCATAAATGAAGAGAATTTATTTCTATAAAGGGTTTGGTGAAGATGTTGATAATATACTCTATAGAAAGGTAGTATTAGATATCAATGACATAGCTATGAATAAGTTCCTAGATATAATGCCTATGAACCTCTATGTTCTTGGTTCATTGATGGCGGAGCAAGTTCTATGAAATATGAATAACACTTTGGCTATCAAAAAATATGAAAAATGGTCATTTGAACTAGATACCAAGATTGGTGTGAATGTGTTGGAGCAATACTCAATCTCAATGGAAGATAGAGAAATAAAATGTCGTTTCTTCCTCAATCAACTTATTAGACTTAAACCAAGTGATAAACTCTAGCCTAAAGTGGACTTCTAATCCTAAGAATTCCCTACCTAGTTTGAATCAATATACCCAACCAATCTAATATCAATATTTATTGCATAATGAATCCCAGAATTGTGAGTACCATATACATAGTGGAAATTTTGCTTGGTTGGCTTCTAATTCAGCTTATAGGGTTCCTACATAAACCAAGAGACACCACTAATGTACTATGAATGTTAGGCCATGTATGAGTTAGGCATATAAGGATACCAACAAACTATTGATAAAAAATATCATTAAGCAATAGTGAAGAGCACTACCTCAAGTTTTTCATGTCTCCTTTTTGAGCTAGTAAAATAATTTAATAATTTTAAGTTAAGTTGTTGAAAAAGTAACTTTTAAGTTATATTCATACAAAAGTTAACTTATGTTTTATTATTAAAAAAATTGTTGTAAAAGAGGGACCACAAGTGATGTTAGGAATGAGGTCCAAAAATAATTGTATTTTATAAAGGTTCTTCTAGTCACTTTTCAAAAATTAAGTTTGGAGGGAAAAGGAGAAGAAAAAATAACATGATTTTTCCTCCAAAATCATATATAAGGAATAGTTCGGAAATGGAGAGGGTAACCAATTGATATTATTGAAATGGTTGGAAAAGGGGGAAAACCCCTAATTACGTTAATGTAGAGGAATGATGGTTTAAAGTCCCTCTTCCCAAGATTTCATTAGAAAGCACCAACCACAAAGCCAAGAAATTGACTTTCAACGGAAAGGTGAGTCAATTAGACATGGGTTGGTGGATTCTTTAAGAGCAAGAAATGATTAAGAATGATTTAAAATAATGCAACTAAATGAACTATATGACCTATTATGTAAATTAAGATTCATGAAGATGTACAAATTGTAACAACACTTTATAGGAAAATCTGGGAGATATATGAGATCGTGTACCTATCACCAAAAGTTGATTTTTTATGTGTGCAGAGGGACTGATTCGCCCCTGGGTGAATGAGTCCTTCATAGGGCTTCTAAAAACACTTTTTATAGTCCTCTGATGTCAGATCTGAGATGTTGATTTCCACCTGCAAATTTGTCGAAAGGATGGAAATAAATTCTGCAACTTAGTTTCTATGTCTTGGCAAGAATGATGAAAACAAATGCAAGAATACAAAATTTCTCTTCAAGATCTTTTAAATCCTTCTTCAACCTATAATCTGCACATACAAAAAGAGGGAAAAATTGTTTGTTTGTTTGTAAGGGGGCTTGCCTTGGTCAAACCCCAGTTTGGTAATTAAACCTTTATAATAAAGGTATTAAAAGGGAAGGAAATGATGAATGACCACTTGCTGCAACTTACCACCCTTCAATGGATTCCTTGAAGGACTGAAGTTATAAACACCTCTTCAAAGGAATTGGATTATTCTTTCTTGATTTGTTTGAATGCTTGAATATATGAAGACCTACAACACTTGTTAGCCTTCACAAGATAACATGAACACATAAAATTTAACATGATGTTAGGATATTGATTGTTGTTGACAATGACTGATAATGTTGCTCTTGAATGCTCTTGACAATAATATTTTATCTTGAATTGCTCTCAAAAAGTGTGTTATAATGTTTCTTAGATTTCAAATGATCAAATGATTATGTATTTATAGGTGTTAATCTAATTTCCCAAAAGTTAGATTCCAAAATCCAACACTTACAATATGAATTTAGATCATTAGGCTACCAAAAACATATTTTAAAATGGATCCTAGCACATAAAGGGGACCCATTCGTCCATGGGTGAATAGGTCTTGGCCTATATTTCTAGGACACTCGTTATCCATGTTAATTAAATATTAAATGCATTTATTTAATAATAATTCTCTTTTTAGAAAATAGTAAGAATAAGGCTTTGGAATGCATAATTTGAAAAATTAGAAGCTTAATTAAGTCCAATAAATTAAGGGACCCAAACACAGTAAAAAATTGTAAAGGTATACAATTTCCTACACTACATTTAGCCCCCACTTTAGTGAGAGTATGAACTTATGCTCAAACTCACACTAAAGTAGAGAAATATATGTCAAGATAGGTCCAATTGTACAACTATCAGAGAGATAGGGTAACTAAGGATCAAAGAGGTTGCCAAGACCCTAGGATCTACGATCCCATGAAAAACCAACAAAGGTACAAAAGAACACACACATGTATAGCAACAAAACAAGGTACACCAACATACAATGTCAAAGATAATGCAAAAATGAAAAAATATGGACTAGCAAGCCTATGTTGCATCTCCATAAAATATGCTCACAAGGGCTAGTGAAGTCTGATATTCACTAGGTAAGCGCCAAGGCCAAGATGAGAAACACATAAGGTCTTCTGAAGTATGATATTCACTAGTTTTCTACCCATAACCATACCAAGAGTTATACTCCTTGATAACCTTGATAAGGTACCATAAAATGATCAATATGTCATGCCAATGCTTACACTAGGTTTAGCTTCATGTGAACAAAGTGAAGCCAAAAAAAATGTCAAAGCATCACTAAGTTTAGCCTATGAAAAAAGTGAAGAAAAATAAATGCAAATGTATGCCCAACTTTAAATAATTGCTAAACACCATGTTGGGCGGGTGCACAAAGTTGGGGGGACAAAAAGTGGCCAACTTAAAAAAAAATTGAAAAGCCATAACATGAGCGTGTTATAATGTGCTCATGTAATAACAAACTCACATTATAGCTTTGGTGTACTAAGCCTAAGGCTTGTTCACATTGAAGCTATAACATGCTCATGTTATAACGTGAGCGTGTTATGGCATGTTATAAGAAAAAGAAAAGAAAAGTGAATTCATTTTTTACTATCACATTTCCTCCATCCACAACCTACAAACCCTTCCAACATGTGCTCATGTTATTGAGAGCCCAAATTTCACTGTTTCTTCACTGAATCTTCACTAATTCTTCACCAGAATGCCGCCATGTCTATGGGGAGCTCAAAGGAGTAAGCTTTAATTGGTTTTTTTGTGAGTTTGTTGTTAAATAGGTAGATTTAATATATTTTTAATCTTAATTTCATTAATTTTTAAGAGTTGATAATCCACCTCATTCTCCTCCTCAAAATCCTTCTCCTCCTCATGAAAAAATACTTCATGAACAACCACCCCAAAAAACTCCAACAATTCCTCAACATCCTCTTGGAACTCAACAAAATGTAATGGGGGAACTTGAAAACAAAAAACAAATTGAGGAGTTAATTGCAAGGTTGAACGATCCTGTAAGTTCAACCTCACAAAGAACCATGCTTGCAAATTCACTTCAAGCTATGTTAACACATGTAGATGCAATTAGCAAGAAATTAAGTGGTTGGGCGGATAAGAGACCAGAGTATAGATATTTTTATGCAGATAAACTATCCTACACACAAGTCAAAAATGAAAAATTACAAAATTTGACTTGTGTTCACTTTTCACTAACCCACAAACAAATCAACCTCTACACCCTACAAGAAAGAGGTTTCCTATCCATTGGTGCAACCACCAAGGGATAAAGGACCATTTTTTCTAGAGGTGGTGGATGGTTTTTGACCATCCTCCATGCAACATTAATGAGGTCCTGCAATATTTCTTGAGGAAAATCTACTATGAGTTTGTCCTTAACAAAATCCCCAACTATTTTGATATGCGAGACTTCTAGGGTAGAGGTGGTGGGTTGGCACAGGATAGACCAGGGGCATGTCTTAATCCTCAATGGCCAGTGAGAGAAGCACTCGTTAGACCGGCTTATGAGCACGTGGCTATCCCTTCTATTGTGAAGGAGAGTGTTAAGGTCGAGACTCTACATTCTATTAGTTCTCTGACCCAGAGTATCATAGAGCATGTGAGTCCTACAATACAACGTGAGCCAGGGGAGACTTCGAGGGGTAGAGTTCCACCCCATATTTGTCAGGCTTGCGGTTCCATCTATGGTTATGACCCCACAAATAGTTAGGAGGCAAG
>VDFB02102974.1:0-18643 GCA_007258455.2 Sequoia sempervirens
GGCATGACCAAAAACTCAAAGTGCCCAAAGTGGCACCTGAAGGCAGTTTTCTCCACATCCTCTTCCCTCACTCTAATCTGATGATAGCTCGATCTCAAGTCAATTTTAGAGAAGTTAACTCCTCCATGCAACTCATCTATCAATTCATCTATGCGTGGGATGGGATACCTATTTTTGATTGTCTTCTTGTTCAACTCCTTGTAGTCCACACACATGCGCATGGTTCCATCCTTCTTCTTCACCAAAACCACCGAAGAAGCAAATGGGCTCTTGCTTGGTCTGATGTGCCCCATCTCAATCAGCTCCTGAATTGTCTTCTCAATTTCATCTTTATGCCTCTTCGGATGACGGTTGGGAGTTGTAATGACAGGTTTGGCTCTCTCCTCCAACTCAATGACATGCTCTATCCCTCTATCCGGTGGTCTCCCTTGAGGAATACTGCTAAATACCTTGCTCCTCTTGGAAAGGAGCTCCTGTATATCAGGTGGATAGGACCTTTTGACCTCCTTAGTGACTGTAGGTATAACTATACACTCCGCTGCCCATTCAATCTGATTATGTCTAAAGAGTTTTGCCATTCGTTTGAAGGTCACAACACGTGGTCCTCCATTGGATAAGCCTCTCAAAATGACATTCTTACCACCCGATTTGAATTTTAATTCCATGGTTTGAAAATTAAGTGTTATCTCTCCCAATGATCGTAGCCACTAAATTCCCAACACTGCATCTGTGTCCCCAATACTCACAACATAGAAGTCCTCTTTTATCTCATGGCTGCCCAATTGTACACTCAACTGTGGTACCATCCGATTGCACTGAATAGTGAACCCATCCGCCACCATAACTCTAAAACCATCAACCTCCTGTGTATGGAGCCCTCTATGTGCTACAAGGCCCTCATCTATGAAATTGTGGGTGGCTCCTGTATCAATTAAAGCTACCATTTGCTGCCCCTGTACCACTCCTCTAATCCTCATTGACTCATTCTTCTGGAAACTATGAAGCTGTGCTAACATCACATTGTTTTTTCCCACCTTTTCCACATCCTTCAGAGCCTTTTCCTCTTCACTTTCTTCAGTTTCTTTTTGCTGATCAGAATTTTCTGCAACCTCTTCCTCATCTGATTGGTACTCTATCAACAATGCCTTAGCTTTGGAAGCACACCTGTGAACCTATGTATAAGGCTCTCTACATGTAAAACATAGCCCCTTCCTTTGTAACTCATTAAGGGTCTTACTGTGAAGTCTAGTGTACTGTTTCTTAGGCTGCTCATGTTCTTTTGACGGGAATTTCTTGTCCTTATCTTTCTTGGGCAATGTGCTCTTGGACTGAAATTTGCTTTTAAATGCAGATGTTTCCATGTCCCTAGCCTTTTTAATGGCTTCGTGGAGGCTAGGTGGGTTAAATGCCTTAATCGAACCCCTCAAGGGGTCTGATAATCCGTCTATAAACAATACAATCAGCCTCCTCTCGGATATATCAGTCACAAGTACAAATAGTTTCTAAAAATCAGATATGTATGTGTTTGCAAGAGATTTCCTAGCTTTCATAAATCTAAAAGCTGATTTATAAATTCCCTTTGTGATTGCAACACCGATTTGCTAGAGGAAAGAGTTGTGAAAAATCATAGCTAAAGTAGACTTGAGGATGAGGCATTCAAGATTTATTTTACAAACAAAAATCTAACTCGTTGAGAGATCAATCTAACCCACTCTATTAAAACTAATAAATATAACCCATGGCTTACAATAAATAAATTTAGTGTGCACTTCCCCATTCTGAATTGATTAAGTGTATTTCTTTGAGGAGTGGTATCACAAACAAACACTGCAGTAGATAGTCATAGAGTAAAAATCAAAAGAAAAAAAAATTGGGGTAGATTATTATAGTGGTATCAAACCATGGTTCCATCCTTATATAATCCCACAATAATAACTAATAACTAAATTTCTAAAGGATGAAGAGAATATGTTGAGTGATACCCCAAAATTTATTACTTTGATTGGATATTTAGGAACCCATAAAATACCTCTCAAAACCAGTTAAAACAAATTATTGTGATAAGTTTTGGTATCTGATATAATAAATAATATTAATTATATTTAATATTCAATTATGATTTATTGCTCAAAATCTCTAAAATCATCATCCACAACAAAATTATCTCCTCTTCCTCTACCTCTACCTCTCTACCATGATAGGATCCTCTCCCATCCATATTCTCTTTTAACCGATACCCTTTGGTGAAGGCATTATTGGATGAATCAAAAAATCTCTCTCAAAACCCTCACAACGCTCCTCAAAGAAATTCAAAACAACTTGATGAAGCTAGGAATTTGAGACAAACCAATTCAGAAATTTCTCAACAAAATTACACAAAACTTTTTGTATTAACTTGTGAATCTGAAATACACTTGAAAATCAGTCTCAAAGGATTGTGTACAACATGAAAACCTCTTTAAAAATCTGAAATTTACATCCAATATGCATTCATACATTCAAGATTCCAATGTGCTCACATGCACTACAAAATTGTAGGCAAAACCTGCTGAAACAAGTTGCAACCTGAAGAAACACACACAAACAAAGTCCCAACTCCTTGTTGCTCCAAACTTGTAAAAATACACCACATGTATATTCAACCCCAAGAAGCCCACTTTCAACCTAGTCCAATCTCTCCTTCCTCCTCTCTAAAAATTGTCAAACTAGCCAAGCTAGAAAACCGAGAAACAACCTTCCCTAAATCTTCCCCCCCAAAAATGAGAATGGATTTTCAATTTTTGATATCTCACAAGATGGAACGACCCTCTGCTGTAGCTGCCCCTAAAATTAGATAAAAATCAGAATATTTATTTCTTTTTGCCTTCTTGCATTATTCCCTTTTGTTTCCTCAACCTGGGAGTTACAAATCTTCACAAAAATAGAAAACCAACTCTCCATGACTGGACCACTTCACTCCATAACCCCTACTTTTTAGGAGCCACAAAAATATTTTAAAAATGCATTATTTATCCAAGATTCCCACGTTGATATGCTTTTTCCAACCATTTTCCAACTCACTTATTAAAAATGGCAAAATTTGACAATTTTCCACTATGTCAAATTGGCAATTTTCAAGGGGATTAAATGAGAACACATGGAATTTGAATTAAATGCAATTCAAATGCCAAATTAACATGAAATGAAAATGCACACTCAACTCAAGCCAAAAATCGCAAAAAATAAATTAAATAACCTCTTTTTTTGGTTGATGCAAGATTGCCCACCAACCATGGATGCTCTTGCATTAGACACCCACGGTAATAGAAAAGTGATATTATCACTTTCCAAGAGGATATCCAAGATGAGTAATTTCAGCTTCAGAAAACCAAGAAGCATCCTTGATATTCCTTTCAATCCATTTTACCAAGTAATCCATGTATTGCTATCTTCTAGTGCTCTTACTCACCCTGCGATCAAGAATAGTTTCAATCTGCTCTTTCCCTAAACTTGATCTTGATGTTTGTTGCTGCACATCTGTTGCACCTTCATCATTTTCAGACTCATGAAACATGGTTAGATCAAAAATATTGAAAATTGGAGAAATATTGAGTTCACTTGGCAATTCCACTTCATAAGCATTACCTGATTTGTGTTTTCTCACAATCCGGAAAGGCCCAATCTTCCTCATTTTCAACTTGTTGTAAGTTTCCACTACAAACCTCTCTTTTCTCAAATGAACCATCACCTCATCACCAACTTGGAACTCTTTGTATCTCCTTTTCAAATCAACATGATTTTCGTACTGAAAATTAATTTTATGAATGTTCTCTCTTACCTCTTAATGCAGTCTCTTCATGTGTTCCTCCTCTCCTATATCTTTTGAAAAGCAATTTTCAGCTGCAAATTCATGATCAGTAACACAATCAAAATACTCATCCCTTCCATTTCCCTCCTTTATATCCAGTTCAGTGTCACTAACACAATCAAAATATTCTTCCCTTCCATCCTGCAATAAACTATCATCCACACAAGTCTCTTTATCAAATGAGAAATCATCAACTGATGCAAATGGCATCTCACCAAACAAATCAACATTCACCTTGTCACCTTCTTCCTTGCTTACAACTTTAATTCCCTCATTCTCTAATGTACTTATTGCTGCAATATTTTCTTCTACACAAATATTATCTTGCTCACATAAATCAACAACATTTTCACTAAAATCAGATTTTACCTCTTCTTTCTCCACCAAAACCTTCACTTTACCTTTCTTGAGTGCAATCCATACTGCTGCAACTTGCATTAGCAAATCAAAATATTCATTTTCATCCTCTTCCACTAACTGTTTAACTCCATGAATCAAACATTTTCTAATTTTATTACATACCTTTCCTTCTTCCTTACTCAAGGGCTTCAACTTGTGTTTGATTCCATCCTTCAACAAGGAGTATGTATTGGAATACCCATCATGCATTGCACCCCTGTCAAATTGCCAAGGCCTTCTCAATAACAAGTGACAAACATCCATAGACATTATATCACATTAAAGTTCATCATGATAATCACCTATCTTGAATTTCACCAAACATTGTTCGCTAACCAAAACTTTCTTTTCATCTTGCAACCAAGCAATCCTATATGGATGTGGGTGCTTTCGTCTTTCCAACTTTAATTTATTTACTATTTCCTCAGAAACTAAATTATCTGTGCTTCCACCATCAATAATAACATTACAAACTTTACCTTCACACTTACATTTGGTTTTGAACAAGCTCTTCCTTTGATCTGGTTCTTTCCCTTCGTTCATCAAGTCTCTTCTTGAAACAAGTGCCTCTCCATCTTCTGCCTCCTCCGAGTGTGAAGAATTGGTATCTTCTCCATTTATGTTTGCTGCTCTATTATGATTTTCAGTCCTTCTTCTTAGTCTTTCCTCTTCATGAGGACAATCATAGGCCCTATGACCTTCTTCCCCACATCTAAAACAAGTTATTTTATAATTTCCTCTTCCAAACCCGCTACCTGATCTTCCTCTTCCTCTAAAATTCTGACCATGGGACTTGTTTGAGCTTTCACATCTTTCATCCTTGCTGTCCTTAATGTCTCTAATTTGCTGCTCATCCTCCTTTTGCTGCACATAAACTTTATCCTTTCCCTTGTTTTTATTCTCAAACCTCTTGTTCATCCTTTCTTCTATCTTCAATGCTATTTGATAAGCATCTTCCATTGTCACAACTCTAACTAGTGTCATCTCTTCTTGAATGCTTTGTCTCAGCCCATTTATGTATCTTGCAACCTTTTCCTTACTTGCCTCTGAATGTCCAATCCTTATGAGAATTCTATGGAATTCTTCAGTGTATTCTTTGACAGTCTTGTTTCTTTGCTTCAAAGCTTGCATCCTCTTGAGCAAGTCCAACTCATAATCCATAGGAATGAATTGCCTTTTTAATTTCTCCACCATTTTATCCCATTTGGTAATCTTCTCTTTTCCTTTTCTTCCCCTTTCCAATTGGATTTCTCTCCACCATATGGAAGCATGTCTTTTCAGCCTTGTCTTAGAAAATCTCATTTTATCAGGTTCTTCTACCTCCTTAAATTCAAAATAATCTTCCATTTCATTTAGCCAATCTATCAATTCTTCTGGGTTCACTACCATTGAATGTAGGCACCTCCATTTTTGGTCTCTTTCCCATTTTTGTTAAAGCTTTCAGCAGTGGGTCATTTGCAACTGCTGCAATTTCTTCTCTTTGCTCAGTATCTAAACTTGCATTCTTTGTACTTTAATCTTCATCTTCATCTCCACTTCTTGGGTCTCTATTTCTTGCAAATCCCGTTCTTATTTCTTCTTGTAGAGCCTCAACCTGTCTACTCAAAGCTCTAAAATCATCATCTCTAACAAAATTACCTCCTCTTCCTCTACCTCCACCTCTACCATGATAGGCTCCTCTCCCATCCATTTTTTTTTCAATAGCCACAACACAACACAGTCTTGGTGCAACTGCCTCTCTTCGGCGGTCTGTTACACTCAGGATCCACTTGCTCTGATACCACTGATGAAGGAGGATTTTATGAATCAAAAAATACCTCTCAAAACCCTCGCAACACTCCTCAAATAAATTCAAAACAACTTGATGAAGCTAGGAATTTGAGACAAACCAATTCAGAAATTTCTCAACAAAATTACACAAAACTTTCTGTATTAACTTGTGAATCTGAAATACTATAATCCCCATTTATCCCTACACTCTTCTGTTTAGTTTAGCTATTTCGAGTGGTAGGCTAGTTGAGCCGAGAAAAATTAGGGTTTCTTCTTCTTTTGATACACTGGGTTAGTTAAAGTTTTGTCGTCTGAAACTTATTTATAGCAGTTTGCTATTTTTAGTAAATCTATCTTTTGGCAGTATCTGTTTAGTAGTAGTTCAATCCCTTGTAGTTTGGTGGTTCAATTTGGCTTTCTGATGGTTTTGAAGTGAAATTACTATTTTTAGTAAGTCTAATTTTGGCAATAGCATCATTTGTAGCATTAGCTCAGGTCATCATTCTTTTTCTGGTAGAATCAGTTTGGGCATTGGTTTTTGGCTTTTGTTTCTATCTCTCCTTTGGACTGAGTTTCAACAGTTAGTCAATTTTATAATTTAATTTTGTACCTTGTGCCTAGGAAACAACTTCAAGTTGTTTTTAAAAAGGGGTCATAAGGGGTTGATTTGAGCATTTAATATTTATATTAAATGTTTTGTTAATACAAAGAAATGGGCAAGGAGATGATTAATGTTTTAATAATTCAAATAAAGTGCAACATGGGAGGTGGCGTCCCTTGGAGAAGCTGAAGAGGTTCTTGTGGGAGTTTCATGTTGATTCATTTTCCAGCTGAAGAGCCTATTTATTGATACCTTGCTCATTCATTATCATCTTTGGAAACATTGTAAAGTTATGTTCCTAGTTTGAAATCTAGAATCCGGCTAACGGAAAGTTTAGCAATTCCACTCCATTCTTCAGTCCTAAAACTATGGTTCCCTAGATGGTGGATTGAGAGTGTGCTTCATTCAGAAGTGTACATTGAGCATCATTGTTGAAGATTGTGATGAATTTGTTTGTTTAGAGGCTGCTGGTCTTGACTATGCCTGAAGCATGTTTTCAATTGTAGATCATTGTACAAATTTTACTTCATTCTGGGTATTTTCCTATTCCATTCCTATGCCTAGCGCGACCCAACTTGCAAAGTTCCAGATTTTATGGTGAAGTATTTATTTTTTAAGAGCCAAATCGCCCTTTCAGCCAGGCTGTACCTTCTTGCTTGGCATTGGAATTCATGCCAAATAAATAAGGATTCCTTGATGCAGTTTTATGATCTGATTTGGGGTGCCATCCTCCTAGAAGACCTTTGCACTTCGTTTCAGTCAATTCAGAGGTAAATTCATGAAGTTATGAGCAGTTCTTTGATTCCCAACTTGCTGGTTCACAGTTTCAGTCCGCTGGTTTTTGTTATCAGACCTCATTAAGTTCAGATTTTGGCTTCATTTTCAGTCCTTGGGAGTTTTAAACATTGCTATAATCATCCTTTTTATATTTGCATTCATTCTATTGTTGTAACACTCGTAATTTGCAAATTCTTTCAATTGTAAGGTTGAGAATTAGTAGTACTAATCCAATCATTATTATTATTGCAATTATTTGTAATTTCTAATGCAAATACTTTAACCCCTGGATGGTTTACCGCCAGTGTGGAGAATAAACTTTGTAACTCTCATTGTACCCACTAAAAAAGTGGAGAATTCCCACTCTTGAGTGGATGCCCGCCGCAGCAGATGAATTAGTTAGTTTGAGTTTTCTATGGCTGGTTATCCGCCTAGTTATTTCAGTTTGTAATAGTTACTCTGCCATATGTTAGCACCTCGCCTTCAAAGGGATCTTGTGTGCACATTCTTGGCATTGAGTTTATTTTACATTTCCAGTTGTAAGCAATTTCAGTTGTTGAGTTATTTGATCCTAGGGATCCTCTAACCATATGCCCGCCCCTCTTCCTTCAGTGGTTTTAGGGCGCATTCTTCGTTAGAGTTGCTTTAATAGAGATTTGGTTTTGGCTCTAATGCTAATCAATTGGCGTAGTGCTGATTTGTGTTGTGGAAATTCTTTGGAAAAATTAAGGGGCATATTTCAGTGGTATCAAAGCAGAAGATCCTGCCATCCTGTGATTAGTTCTTCATGTTTAGACAATTGAGTGACAAAGATCTTCGATACTACACCAAAAGTCAAAACAGATTCTAGTTCAGCTCCTTGTGGTATCCAGAAGTTGGCAGTTAGGCATGGCTAATGAAGAAGAGATGAAACTGGCAGAGGCATTGTTTATGGCTAGAAAGATACTTGGCAAAGAATTTTAGTCAAGAGAAAATGAAGAGAACATTCTTCATTTGTTAGAACAATGTTTGAGACAAGTGAAGCCATCACCTTCAGAGAAAATGGAGTTGGCACTAGCTCCTGCAGTGAATTCTTTGAATCAGCCCTATTGGTTGGGGCATCCTAATGAAGAAACCAAGCTGTTGATTTCTTCTTGTTTCATGGAAATAATAAGAATTGTAATTTCCCAGTTGCCCTATTATGATGAAACTATGAAGATCATATTAAATATGATAGTGGAAAGTTTTCAAGATTTGGATGAAACTGGTAGTAGCTTGTTTCCAAGAAGAGCGGCTGTTTTAAAGACATTTTCTGAAGTTAGTGCTTGCATCTTATTGATAGAATTGGAGATGGAGAATCAGATTTATCACTTGTTTAATTATCTTTTCACCTCGATCTGAAGTGAGCAAGAAGAGGGTATGCTTGCAGCTGTCATAAATGTTCTAATCTCTACAATTAAAGAAGCTGATAGTCTTCCTGAAAGCGTCCAAACTCTTCTCTTGGATGCTTATAAACGTGAAGAGCAGATTTCTCCCACTGCTGATTTGTTAGTTAAAGAAATTTCCAATCAATGTGAAGATAAGTTGAAACCATTCATGAAAAAGACTGTTGAAAACGAAGAGGAGATTTTTGAGGCTGAAGAGGAGGATGAAAGTTGGAATCCCTTTGAAGATATTGCAAAAGTTCAAGGGGTATCTACGGATTTGCACTCATCCAAGCATTTTGTAAAAGAATGTAATGTGACAGTGGAAGCTTTGAAGGCTAGTGAGGTACTCTTGTCTTCTACAGAGGAGAACAATGAGTTGACTTGTGTTAAGAAGCCTCATGTTGAAGATTCAAAGAAAGAACTTGTAGAAACAAAAGTTGAAACAAAGATGCATGAAGAGGCCATATGTGCAGATCCTAATGAAGGAGAAGTTCGGTTAGGAGTTAGTTGTTCAATCAGCGAATTACTTCTTCACAGTTTTGAAGAATGCTTGTTTGAAAGTCAAGCTAAAGAGGAGAAAGAGATAGAAGAAGTAGTAGTCACTTCCCACTTCAAAGCTGATTTGACTAACTCCCTAGAATCATGTGTAGAAGACAACATGGAAGGAGAAGCTTCTAGTAGTTATAAGGCAGATTTATCTTCACCCGAAGCCAAACTAAGGCAAAAGGCTAAGGAAATGGATCGCACTATGGATGGGATGATGGATAATGTTCATCACATGCGAGACAAATTGAACAATACAACTCAAATGATCTTTGAAATCTTTATCCATCAAGGCTGTTCTACACCATCTCAAGCTGCATATAATGATTGCAGCTCAAATTCACACATGGCTGATAATGGTATTCAAGTTTTGTCAAACTTGATAGAATTCATAGGCAAGTAGAAAATTTGATTCATGATGTGCCTAGGGGAGAAGTCGTATGTTGCATTTCTATTGATGACATGAAGTCCATTAAATTTTCCTTGGAGGAGATCAAATCTAGTCTTTTGCACATCATTCATGACAAAGACACAATGGCTAATATTGTTGACAAGGCATTGGAGTGGAATGAGCTTACCAAAGCGAGGTTGCAAAAAGTGCACGGGACTCTAATTGAAGCAGAAAATCAGATTGTTGTTGTTCAATATTCATGGGAGGAAGAAAACAAAAGAAGAGCAGAGGAGCTTCAGAAAATTCTTGATGAGTTGGATCTCATACAAGAAACATATGATTTAGAATGCTGCCCTGAGAGATCAAATCATTCAAATTCTCATCAAGAAGTTTTTCATGCTTTTGACAATTTGTTGTATGAAGAAGGTGCTAATAAGGTCTATGTAAATCCTCTTTTTGATATTGATGAAAGAATTGCTTCAAAGATTACTGAAGGAGAAAATTTGAGTTTGTCTTCCAGCATTGGAGAGTTGATTTGTGAGTTGCATGAAGCTGAATCTACTACTGCTCCTAGTGCATCCATTTAGCAAGAAATGGTAACTCATGGATCACAAAGAAATGAAGACATTTTTATTGTTCATCAACAAAGAAATGATTGGCATGTTGATGAAGGTTTTATTCATTATTTGATGAGGATGCTTGTGAGGCTCTTGTCAAATTTTAGTTCATCTTCATCTTCACTTAGAGTGATTGAGTTCAAAATTCAATTTGATGAAAGATTCATGGAATCTTTCCGACAAGTCATATCACAAGATTCCGGATTCGATCTCTTCAACGAACAAAGGTTGGTTGAATACTTCTTGGAGTTTCAAGAAGTGGCAATTCAGATGGAACGAGAAAATAAAAGGATTTGTGTGAGAGCAGTTCTGAATTTGAAAAGTGGTTCTTCATGGTTGTTAGTTTGGGATCTTAGCATTACTTGGAAAGAAGGTAAATTTAAAGTAGATAGACCAGCATATAATATTCAGAATGTAGTTGTGACCATTTGCTTATGTGTTGGAAAATATCTTCAATTGAAAATCAGTATTTGGGATCTCAAGTATTTTCTTATGAAGAATGGTATGCATAAAAAGAAGGTTGGATGGAGAGATAAGTGTAAAAAATTATGTTTTATGTTTGTTGCTCCCTTCTTTCTATGTCATTGGTTCTTTATTTTTTATCATACATTGGTGTTTTGGGAAGGAAATATGATCAAAAGTTGGTTTGTGGTGACATGGGGTCTCTTGCTAAAGGTGCCACTAGCTTGGTTCATGAGCAGTTATGATTATTTTGATGAAAAATTCTTATATTGCAGTTGCTGCTTGTCTTCTTGGATGCTGATTTTCCAAATATCAGATCTCAAGATGATTATTTCAGACCTCTTAGGAAGCTGGTTACTTCATTTACGGGCTTCTCCACCTCCTATTTGGACTGAATTTCTACCACAAATGAGCAAGGGAATGATTCAGTATGGTCAAAGTTCAGGTATGGATTGTTCATTGATGGTTGACAGTGAATTTTGTGGTACCAACTCATACATTACTTTTTGGGACATCGAGTTATTAGCTGATTTGATTTGTCAAATTGAGACTCTTGATGTGAGACATGTGAATATTTCTTGGAGTTCTTTCAATGAAATCAGTTTGCTTCAAAGAAAAGCATTGTGCATCCTCTGGGATTGGGATGGAGTGTGGAGCGTTGTTCTTGGTTTGGCATTGGTTTAGAGGCATGTTTGAAAATATTTTTGTTGTTGATTAGAATTATGACAGCAAGGTTTGGAGGTCCTACAGACTAATATGGGAACCGAACACTGACATGTTTCGCGCATTGTCTTTTGTGGATCGTGACATGTTGGTCCACTTTGAGTATTCAGTAGTCTTAATCAGAGTAGCGCAACGAATTAGAGGAACAATGTTCCTAAGGAAGATTTGGAATCTTAGTATCACTTGGGTTTTCTATTCAACAGTTGAAGATGATGAAGCCAATGATGGTCCTCTAGAATTTATTCCCATGATGTTTCAGTTTAATTTTAATCTGGTGATTTCTTTGTTTGGCATTAGCAAGTGCAGTGCTTACATTAGTAGGTGCTATCTTTCTCCCAGGTCGATTTGGGACCCTGGGATCCTATTTGGCATGGTAAGGACCAAATTGTTTCCTTGGAGTGTGGTGGCATTGCTTGAGGACAAGCAATTTTTGGGAAGGGCGGACTGTAATGTCCCCATTTTAGCCCTACGCTCTTCTTTTGGATTTAGCATATTTCCGGAAATCCGTAGGCTAAGCTAAAGCGGAAAATTAGGGTTTCCTCTTTCAGATACTGTTCAGTTGGCGTTCAGAGGATGTTGTGCAGACCTACTATTTATAGCAGTTCGCTATTTTTAGCAAGTTTATCTTTTAGCAGTATCTGTTTAGTAGCAGTTCAATCCCTTGCAGTTCGGTTGTTCAATTTGGTTTTCTAATGGTTTTGAAGCAAACTTACTATTTTTGGCATTGGCTATTTTTAGTAAGTCTAATTTTGGCAGTGGCATCATTTGCAGCATCAGCTCAGGTCATTATTCTATTTTTGGCAGAATCAGTTTGGGCACTAGTTTTTGGCTTTGGCTTCTATCTCTCCTTTGGACTGAGTTTCAACACTTAGTCAATTTTATAATTTGAGTTGGTCTTCTTCGATGACATTCTGGTGTACAGTAGGTCATGGGAGGTGCATTTAGCTCACTTGGATACAGTTCTGGGTATTTTGGCTGAGGAGTCCTTGTATGCCAAGGAGTCCAAGTGTGAGCTAGGCATGGTTGAGTTGTTGTATCTTGGGCAGATCATCAATGCCAAGGGAGTCAGTATGGACCCTGAAAAGGTCCGAGCTATAGTAGAGTGGACAGTACCAAAGAACCTTACCCAGCTCAGAAGATTCATTGGGTTGTGTGCCTTTTACAGACGATTTGTTAGTGGGTTCTCACGACACGCCGCACCCCTTACTGATATGACAAAGAAAGGGGAATTTGCTTGGTCACCGCAGGCTTAGGAATGTTTTGACAGGTTCAAGGTGATTATGACTTCATGTCCAGTTCTAGCACTACCAGACTTTACGAAGTCTTTTGATTTGTATTGTGATGCCTCAGAAGAGGGCATTGGTGCTATATTGATGTAGGAGAGACACCCTATTGCTTTTGAGAGTAGGAGGCTTAGGGGTCCTAAGAGATTTTATAGCATTTATGACAAGGAGATGTTAGCCATTATGCACGCTTTGGCTAAGTTCAGGCAATATCTAGTGGGCAGTAAATTCAGTGTGCGTACAGACCACAATAGCCTGAAACACTTCCTTGGGCAGCGAGACTTAAATGAAAGGCAACAAAAATGGGTCAGTAAATTGCAATCGTATGATTTTGATATCACCTTCATTAAGGGGAAGCAGAATGTTGTAGCTGACGCATTGTCTCGCAGACCTCAGTTGAATGCTATGGCACAGATCTCCAAGGATTGGAGGCACAGGATTATTGCAGAGTATGCTAAGAACCAATGGGCTTCTAGCATAGTTGATGGGACAGAGCGGGATAGTAGATACACCGTTGTGAATGACTTGATCATTTACAAGGGGCGGATTTTTCTAGTTTTAGATTTAGAGTTGAGGGATACATTTCTGAAATCCTTTCATGATCTTCCTATGGCGGGCCATCCCGGTTATTTCAAAACATATAAGTTGGTACGGGAACGGTTTACTTGGAAAGGGCTAAAGACTGATGTTCTTCAGTATGTGCGAGAGTGCGTTGTTTGTCAGCAGAACAAACAGGAGCACACATATCCTGCTGGCTTGCTTTAGCCACTTCCGATACCTAACAGGAAGTGGGAATTTTTATCAATGGATTTTATCACGGGCTTGCCGAAAGCCCAAGGGAAAGATTGTATTTACGTGGTTGTTGATCGGCTAACAAAATATGCACACTTTTTCCGATCGCAAACTGTAGAGCTCTTCTTTAGAGAGGTATTCAAGTTACATGGTTTGCCTCAGACCATAGTGAGCGATAGAGACAGTCGGTTCATGAGCAACCTTTGGCAGGAGTTGTTCAGACTTTATGGAACCGAACTCACACCTAGTACTAGCTACCATCCACAGATAGATGGGTAGACGGAGATCGTCAATAAGTGGGTGGAAGAATATCTATGTAATTACATAGCTGGACAACAGAGAACTTGGGTGAGGTGGATATACCTCTGTGAGTATTGTTATAACTCTACTCACCACATGACTATGCAGATGACGCCCTTTATGGCATTATACGGGTATGAGGCGCCCAACCTTTTGGATTTGGTGTTGAGTGATAGCAGAGTGCCCAACGCAGGTGATATGTTGCAGGATCAGCAGGATATTATGAGGTCTCTTAGAGACAATATTCAATGGGAACAGAATCAACAGAAGCAGTATGTTGATCAGAAAAGGGTTGAGCGTTCCTTTGCAGTGGGTGACATGGTGTATCTCATGTTACAGCCTTACCATCAGTCCACTCTGCGGAAGAGTGGTGCAGAGAAGTTGAAACCTCGTTACTATGGTCCATTCTGAGTCATCAGACGAGTGGGCGAGGTTGCATATGAGTTAGATTTACCGGCGGATAGCAGGGTTCACAATGTGTTTGACGTTTCACGCCTGAAGAAGGCGTTGGGTTAGCATGTGATTCCCTCTCCAGTACTGCCACCCCTTGATGACGAGGGGAAGTTGATATTAGTGCCTAAGGCCATCCTCGATGTTAGAGAGAGACATCTTCGGAGGCGGGTTATCAGAGAGTATTTGATTAAATGGAGAGACTTGCCAGTTGAGGATGCTACATGGGAGTCAGAGGAGATTTTACAGCATCCAGAGCTGAGATTGTTTGAGGACAAGCAATTTCAGGGAGGGCGGACTGTAATGTCCCCTTCCTAGGCAGTTCAGAGTATTCAGGGGGTTAGCCTATCATTCAAACCTTCGTAGGCTGACAGATGTGTTTAGAGGGTTACTTTGGCAGTTACCTTGCGTTTGGGGACTTTTCTTCATCAATTGATTCAGATTTGGGCCTTGGCAGACACTTACAGAATGTTTTTCAGACACTATTTATAGTAAGTCAGGCAGACAGGGGTTGCTATTTCTGGCAGGGCGCCTGATTCAGTTGGTCAACTCAGTTTCAACCCAGTTTGATAGTTTGGTGAGCAGATAGTGAATATCAAAGCATTTAATGATATTGGGAGAAATATTAAAGTTGTGACTTTATAATATAAAGTCAATTAATTAAATATTAAAATATCAATGGAATAATATAAAATATTTAATACTTTATATTAAAAGGGCGATTATTGATGATTTATTTATTCATTAATCATTTAAAAAAAGGGATGCCATATTATTAATAATTTCTCCTAAGTTTAAAGGGCGAATTTTACAATATATTAAATGCTTCTTAAGTTGCTTTTTTGGGTCAAATTTTTGAAGAGAGCTTATATTTCACCTCAAGGCAAATCAAACTTCATTGTGAATTATTTGAATTTGTCTTATTTTCTCTCTGAGAACATTGGGGTTTGTGAAACAAGGGTTTCTGCAAATCATTGGATTTTGGAGAACGTTCCCCCTTCAGAATCAAACATACTGAGACTGTGCAATACCAGTTGAAGCTTGTCCATCAGGGTGACTTTATTCAGAAGTCATATTTGTGCATACAGAGAAAGAATTCATTCAGGGTTTGAAATCAATTCATCAGAAGCAAAATACATTGGTGGGGATTCATTTTGGTTGCTATTGGCTCTTATTCTTCCCAACCGTACACTTATTTATTGCTGCTAAAGGCCATACTGTACCATCATATAGGCGTTTGAAAGAAAGAAGAGAAACGCCTTTGTTTTTTGTTCCAATTCCTTCCAGCTTGGTCGCCTTGCTTCCCAGAGGTGTTTGGCATCTACTTGGCTAAGGAGATAGAAGTATTTTTTGTTATTCTTATGATCTCTCAGCTGTGCGCCTTGCTGCAAATAAAATCAGGTTTTTCAATAAGTTTCCAGCTGCCTTTTTCATTGCATGTATTGCCTTTTATATTGTAATAGTTGGATTGAATTAAGGAAGGCCTTCTCAATACAAAAATCATAGATTCATTGTTATTCTAGCATTTCTATGAATTTATTGCATTTTTATTTCAAAATCGCACCACCTTTCTTTATTGCAAAAAACCTCAAAAAAACCAAAAACAACAAAAACAAACAAAAACTTGCAATTGCCATCAGCAGCTGGGGTTCAGAGACACCAGGTCTCTTACATATTTCTTTGATTCCCAGCTTGCTGGTTCACAGTTTAAGTCTGCTAGTTTTTGTTATCAGACCTCATTAAGTTCAAATTTTGGCTTCATTTTCAATCCTTGGGAGTTTTAAACATTGCTATAATCATCCTTCTTATATTTGCATTCATTCTATTGTTGTAACACTCGTAATTTTCAAATTCTTTCAATTGTAAGGTTGAGAATTAGTAGTACTAATCCAACCATTATTATTATTGCAATTACTTGTGATTTCTAATGCAAATACTTTAACCCCTGGATGGTTTACTGCCAGTGTGGAGAATAAACTTTGTAACTCTCATTGTACCCACTAAAAAAGTGGAGAATTCCCACTCTTGAGTGGATTCCCGCCGCAGTGGATGAATTAGTTAGTTTGAGTTTTCTATGGCTAGTTATCCGCCTAGTTATTTCAGTTTGTAATAGTTACTCCGCCATATGTTAGCACCTCGCCTTCAAAGGGATCTTGTGTGCACATTCTTGGCATTGAGTTTATTTTACACTTCCAGTTGTAAGCAATTTTAGTTGTTGAGTTATTTGATCCTAGGGATCCTCTGACCATATGCCCGCCCCTCTTCCTTCAGTGGTTTTAGGGCGCATTCTTGGTTAGAGTTGCTTTAATAGAGATTTGGTTTTGGCTCTAACGCTAATCAATTGGCGTAGTGCTGATTTGTGTTGTGGAAATTCTTGAGAAAAATTAAGGGGCATATTTCAAGTTAACTCTCTGAGCCACATCTCATTGCATGTCTATTTTGGAATTTCCTATGTACATATGGAGTTCTCATATAGTTTTCAGTTTCTATTAATTGATATTAGTTGTCAGTTAACTTTCATATCAATAAGGACTTGCATGTTGCACATGTCTGTTGATGTGTTTTTCGTGACCGCACCAACGCAGAATAAAGTCGCCAACGGCTTCCCTATTCTCTCTTGATCAAAGTATTCCGCATGCTAAGATTGCAAGAAAGTTCATGCGTTCAACTCCAAGGTTCCTTTAATGCGAATAGGCTCAGTTTGGCTCGATGTGATTTGCTGGTATTTCAAGGGGACTCACAGAATTGTTCGGCAGTGGAGAAAGGGATTCAAATGCTCGAAAGATTTATCTATGAAGTGCGGGTTTCCTCTATTCTAACCAGAAAGTACTGGAATTGAAAAAGGGTGTAGCCCAAGAAGTTTGAGTGTTCATTCTTCTAAATGCGTGGATATGTGGACTTCAATTTCAATAGACTTCAACCGGATTTCACCTAGCCTCCGGCTCTGACAGCCCTCAAAGAAAATCGGGTGCAATCTTCAAGGGAATAGCTAAAGATGTTCAAATTAAGGACTTAACATGCATACACCATCACAACGACGCATAAGTAAGCATATAAATCACAAACCGGTTAAACTAATGTAATGTCCATTGACCACACAAGGCTTAACTTATTTCATCAACAAGCCGCTAGTGGTATGGAATAAAGCGAAGCTATTTTAATAAAACACCATACACCGAAGTAAGCTACTTTGCATGAACTAAGCTACTTGGATACGAAAGGAAGAAGAAACCTTGCTAGCATTTCATGACAAGACGAATTCCATCATCAATGAAAAGATCTATTATCATAAAATGTGTTACACAACAATCTCTTCAAAAGTTTTCAAAGGGAAAACTTTCTCTCTTCTCCAAATTATGCAAAATGCTCTACACTATCAATCTATACTAAGCTACTTCTAACTTGTCTCTCTATTCTAACTTCTATTCTGATTCTACTGTCTACTTTCTAATTCATTACAAATGAGGGGGACTCCCCCTTTATATAGCTAGCCAAGTCCCAAAAGACGGCTAGGGTTACAATCAATAGAGTGGCCAGAATCGTGCCACCTCAGCCCTAAATAATATTGCCCTAAAAACCGCCACAGAGGAGAGTGGGGTAATAAATGCGCCATAATGTCCACCATCATCCTTCTAGAAGATTCCGTTTGTAGATGCGTTCACACTATTCTTGATCTTCTTTCTTGGAGTTGTTCTTCAACTTTGTTCGAGCTTCCATCTTGAAAACATTTCTTCAACACTTAGCCATTTTTCGCAATTTTCATCCTTCGAGGTTGAAGTATAGTCTCGGAGTATCCGCTTGATCACCTAAGTCATCGCTGCCTGGTCTCGATGTTCTTCCTGCAAAACAAGCAAGGAGAAAAACATTAGAACACTTCATAACGTAAACTTAACTCACTTACCAAGATTCTCACATTCATCGCCTCCAGCAGCCAACTTCGCGTTCAAATTTTTCATGCCTTAGCCAAATTTTCACTCCACCCTCTTCAAGGGCGTATCATCTTTGAGAAATTCATTCACCTGCTGGGGCTCTGACAACATCTCTGGCTCAAGAAAACTATCTTCACGAAGGATTTGAGCAAATTTACCTAGGCAGCTCCTTTCAAATTCATCATCTGGAGAATTTCACCTTGAAAACACATTTTCTTCACACTTGCCTTAGAAAATTTTCAAGTTTCCCTCTTAGGAAATTCATCGACCGGTGCGCTGATTAAATTCTTCACTGAAAAAGTGTCGGCGAAGCTCAGAAGACTTGGAAATCCATTCATCATCACAAATGTCCA
>VDFB02102974.1:18743-41427 GCA_007258455.2 Sequoia sempervirens
TATGGCAGGGGCTATAGGGGCACCAAGGGCAATTTTTCCTGAGAAAAATTGGCACATGGGTTTGTTAAGGGCCAATGAATTGAGTAGACCAAGATTCTTCGTTTTTCAAAAAAATGAGTTTTTGGCCCATAGGCAAAGGAATTTTCGGAAAAAAGCACAGTGCTTCAAAAATGAAAGCAACGAGGCAATTTTCTAGAAAAAATCTAAGACATGGATTTTGCTTTTGATGCTGAAATAAGCGAACCTATATGATCAGATTCTGAAAAAGATGTCGTTTAATTTGACATGCGAGAGAAAACCTAAGACAAGGATAGAAGAAATTTAGATTTAGAAAATAAAAGTTATATTTTGCCTCTAAAAATGACGCTTATGCCTTGAATTCGATTTGATGAAGTCTGAAATGCATGCACTCAAATGATTAAGTTTGGAAAATAATTCCTCTAAACAATTTGGACCTGGCACTGCTAAGAACACTGGAAAATATCACCCGTAGCGCCTTCAGATCTTGGTTGCACAAGAAAATAGGTGTTTTTCCTCAACCTATTATGAAAATAATGGATGCCCAAATGCCTTAATGAATTAATTCCATGAATTAAGGCGTCACAAATGCATGCATATTCCTAAATTTAGGTGCCTCAATGCTATTGGACCTCCATTTTAGTTAACTGAATAAAAAATAAACCCAAAATAGGGTGCCACCTCCATGCACTTCAGTTAACTTTACATGCAAAAATAAATTTTCCCTTTGCAAGCAAAAATTAAGTCCAAATGAAGTTGACTCAGAAGTTAAATTGGGGATTAAATATTATTTTAAGTTGAGTTCTCAACCTCCACCTTTATAGGGCATTAGTTTGCACTTGAGTTCAAAAGTCAAAGTTTGACTTCTAGGCGTCACCTTTATAGACAGAAATTTTCTTGAAAATTTCATTTGCAAACATCATCGGAGCCCATGTTTGATCATTGATTCTAGTAGACTAATGTGTCCAGAAGACTGGTTGACCATTTCATTGAAGAGCAGGATCAAAACTAACAAGAAACTCCTTGAGGCTGCAAATCTTGATTCTGACATCTGAGGCTTCAAAATTCAAGGTGCCCCTGGCCTCCAGGGGCGCTTTTAGCTTCATACTCAGTCAATTTTCATGCATTTTCATCATTTTGAAGGTGATTTTGACCTTACTTCATCTCGTGTCCTCTGACGTTTGGCAAAACTTTAGAATTGACTGACAGGCTCACTGCAGAGCTGGCTCCATATTGCAAAAGAGCTCTTGGAGAGCATTTTTCCAAAAATCATCATCTACTAGGTGAAAAACATGGGCGCCTCTGGCCTCCAGGGGCGCTTTTCCTCCTAGAGTTGGCCATTTTCCAAACCGGCTCAAATTCCACTTAACCCCCGGCCGCAAGCTACTGAGAAGTCCTCTGACTCGGCTAAGGTATGCAACGGAAAGCTGAAATCATCACGGACATGATGAATACCTAAGATGACCAAAAAGACTGCATTTGAGGCTTGAAAACCTTGGGTGCCCCTGGCCTCTGGGGGCGCTTTTACTATTTCTTGACATTTTTGACCATGATTAAACCTTATGTTTGACTCCTGATTCCGGTGGTTCATCAACTCAAATTAACCCACTGACAGATTCGTTGTGAAGCTTGATCAAGTATGAGACAAACATTCTAGGTATCATTTGGTCAGAAAGCTTCATCTGGTACCTCAAAAAGATGGGCACCCTTGGCCTCCAGGGGCGCTTTTGTTGCCAGTGTTAGTCATTTTTTCATCTCCCTCATTTCTTGTTCAATGTCCCATTTCAGGTGCTAGACAGATCTTTCAGGCTAGTTGGTAGGCTCATCGTGAAGCTGACAGTATTCCAAAGAAGTCTTCTTGGAAGTGATAAATCTCAAAAATGAAATTTGGTCCTCTGAAATCTAGGGCGCCCCTAGCTAGCAGGGGCTCTTTTGTTCCAGAGTTGGAAATATTTTGATGATTTTCACCTTGGTGAAAAATCCCCTCCAAGACGAAGCAACATTTTGCACCTATCTCGCCATAGATTCTTCATTTGAGCATTTTAAGCTTAGATTTCGACACTTGGTTTCTAGTCATTTGCCATTGACGACCTCAAAGGTCCTAACTTTTCACTAGAAAATGTGAAAACTACCCACCAGACTTAAACTGACTTTCAACTGAATCTGACTTCATCACTGTGATCGTGAAGTGAAATAAACCAATCAAACAATTTTCAGTCAATTATGACAAGTTTCAATTTTTAAGGTTTTTGACCTAAAACCAAGGGTCCAGAAACCCTAATTTTCAATTTTTCCAAATTTTACAAATAACTTCCCGACATCAAACTGACTAAAATCTCATACTTGTTTTGCCCAAAACCTATGTTTTGACATCATTTTTACAATGTTTGGACCATTTTATTAAATGTATATGAAACAACAAAAAAACTGGTTTGAGTGTAACAATCTCAAACAGAAAATTTTAGTATTTTCACCTTTGAAATCCCCTGACTTCAAACATCTTTTTTGCCTGGATTCTTCCTTGAAGCTTTTGAGGCTTAGATCTTGACACCTGGTAGTGGTCATTCTGCCATTAATGGCCTCAGAGGTCCTATCTTTTCTCTTGAAAAATGTAAATAGACCCGTCAGAGTAAAACAAACTTTTTGGTGATTTTAACTTGACCAGTGTGATCGTGAAGTCAAATTATCCTATCAAAATCATTTTAACTTGTTGAGGTGTTAAATTAAGCACCTCACGAGTCTTGGATTTGAAAAAACGGTATACATGAATAAGCGCTCTTCAAATTAGGAGGTAAGCTCCTCTTCAACGATGGTATGAAGAAAGTAAATTAAAACTAATTAGCCTATCTTTTTGGCTAGAGCACAAGGTTTATAAAACCTGGCGATAAAGTGGTAAGATTTTCTGATTAAGAATTCCAACTACGACTAACTTCAGCTAAAGACGTTTCTAATATCTCAAGTAATACGCAGAGCAAGAGAATTAGAAATGAACAAGGTTGATTTCTCTGACAAAGGCTTAAGAGAACTCTTTCTCAACATACATCTACACACTTCAATGCTTCCAATTAAGATCACAAAAGCATAACTTACAGCAAACTGAAATCACGAGATGTTAATACCAAGGCAAAGGGAAACATGATTTTATTTCTCAAACTTGGAACAAAGATTACTCTAAACACATTGTTGTACCCAAAATAAATTTTTGCTTCCTTCAAGGCATTTTGCTTAAGTCTTAAATCTTGTTAAGTGATGTTAGAAGGTGCGTTTTGGGTTTTAAATACAGGTTGGTGTGATGTCATGTGAGTTTGTTCACGATTTAAGAAAGTGAAAATCAGGAAAATGGTGAGTACTTTACTATCTGCGGAGAGACACATTTTCAAGTAGGCCCTCTCTTTACAAGGGCTAGTCTGTTTTAGGGTTTATCACCTCAGTGGAACTTATTTGTCGGGCATCACTTCAACCCATGTCTGGAATTCAGTCATCAAGCGGACACCTTTTGCATTGCAAAGTTGAAGGAGATATGGCATAAAAGCGAGAGGCGAGGTGGCTAACAGGCGACTTTGAAAATACGGCTCTTTGATTAATGGGTTAGTTTTTTGACTAAATTCCACCCAAGATGTTTATCATTTGTTCAAGCTTCGCGACGCATCCGTCAGTGGGTGAATCTGAGTTGCTGAAGTGCCTGAGCCGGAGGTCAAACATAGGGTCAAATCTTAGTCAAAATATCAAAGAATGAACAAAAGAGCACTTTTTCAGAAAAGGCGCCTGAATTTTTCAAGCCTTTAATGCCTTCTTTTTGATGATATTAGATATTCAATTTGTCCGTGTTACGTTCAGCTTTCCGTTGCCTGTCTCCGTTAGATCAGAAGATGACTCAGCAGCTTGCAGTTAGAGTTTTAATGTTATTTTGGTCAATTCCAGAAATGGCCATCTCTGGGAGTAAAAGAGCAACTTTTCAGAAAGGCACCCTTGATTTTCACCCCTCAGATGATGTTTTCTGGAGAAATGTGTCCTTGTAGCTGTCATGCAGAATGAAGTCAGCTCCGCAGTGAACCTGAGTTTCAGTCCTGAAAATTGGTAAATCAAAAGTTATGGAGGATTTGTTTTTCCCCTTCGTACGAAATGCAGATGTCAAAATATGGCTAAGTCTGAGAAAAAGCGCAGCTTTTGAAAAGGGCGCTTGGATTTTTGAGCCTTCAGATATTAGTTTTATGATGTTCAGTCTCAAGGTACCTTTTGATTAGTTTTTATCCTACTCTACGATGCACCTGTCAGCCAACCAATTGGTGGAGTCAGTCAGCCAAGGTCAGAGGATGAACAGAGGTCCCGAAAAAGGTTTAAGTCTGAATTTCCATCAAAATTGGCTAAGTCTGGAATTCGCCTTAAGAGGTCAAAGTTGAGTTTTCGAAATGAGTTGACTGGTGCGCCTTAACTTGAGTTCTGACTTCAGTTAGACTGAACGATTTCTGGGTTGTCATCTTCAGTTCATATATTGACATGTTGAGTGATCTTTCAGTTCGCATGTCCAGTTAACAACTTTGCATGTTGAGTTAACTTGTTTGCATGTTCACTTAACTGAAGATTATGCTTGAAAATCAATTTGAGTTTGCATGCATGGCGAATTTGGTTGATTTTGTGAAGTATGGCGAATTCATCTTTGTCAACTGAAGTTTTCAAAAGGGACGCCATATCTAAATTAAAGCATGAATTTAGTCTTTGTGAAGTTGGCGAATTTACCTTTGAATGTCACCTGAAGTCTTAATAAGGGACGCCATAATTGGAATTTTTAAGATTTAAAGCATGAATCATGAAGTATGGCGAATTTTCATTGTCAACTTCAGTTCTGAAAGGGACGCTTTAATTCTTATTTGTAAATTTAGTGAATTTTGAAGATGGTGAATTCAACAAGGATTGTCAACTGAAGTCAAATTCGTATGTTGCTTTAAATAAATTTGCAACTACAGATTGAAAGGGAAACCCTAAAGCATGGTGCTTTATTTGGTTTATTTTAGTTTCAGTTAACTAAAATGAGGTCCAATCACAAGCCAAGCGCCATTTTTCAAGGTTTAAAGCTTTATGCGACTTTCAAAGATGAAAGTCTATTTATTCAAGCATTAAATCCATAACTATCTCAAGCTTGAAATATACATTCTTCTTGAGCTGACAGCAAATGGGAGATTATTTCAGTGTTAATTCAGCGTTCTTCATAGCAACGGATTCAAATTATTCAGAGGAAGAAGATTCAAGACTTTGTTTTCACTTTGCATGCAAGTTTCGTCAAGTTCCTAAAAGAGATTGGCGAATTTTTCAAAAGCAGAACAAATAAAACTTTCTATCTTTTGTCTTATTTCTTCTATTTCTCATCTTAGGTACTTTCTTCGCATGTCAAAAAAATTCAACATATTTTCAGAGTTTGATCATCTGGGTTCATATTTGGCCTCCAGTAAACCCGTATCTTGATTTACCAGAAAAATTGCCTCATTCATTACGAAGCTGCCTTCTTTTCAGGAATTTCTTTGCATGTGGGTAAAATCATCTTTTGAAAAAATCACATCCATCAGGTTTGTTAAATTCATTGTGCACAAACCCATGTTAAATTTTCTCAAGGAAAATTACGAGCTCTAAAACCTACAATTCAGTGAAGAATCTTTTGCATGAAGCTAAGCGTGTTTTATGAAGAATTTTGACGTTGTGGGTTGTTTTAATTCTTTTCTAGACAAAGCCCATGTCTCAATTTTTGGTAGTATCCTCGACAAACTACCCAACTCACCGGAGCCATTTTAGCTTTCGGAAAGTTGTTAGAGTATAGCGTGTTCACAGTCCAGCGGATTTTGAGAAAGGCGTTCAACTAGTGAATTCAAAATTGTCGGTCTTAATTTAGGTTTTCATGAGCGGTAGCAATTAAGTGTTGGTGCAAAAAAGGCGAAGATCACTCCATTCTGGGGCATTAAGTCCTCAAAATCGAGTATTTATCTTGTGAAGATGTTCTTGATCTCAGGCATTGCAGCTTCGATTCAGAGAGTATGATTGTGATATCTTGATGAGTTACAGATCACATTTACGTGTTCTTCAATTTGAAAGATAACCGGAAAATAAGCACTCAGGAAAGGTGACAAGCTTTGAAAGGCGATTATACTTTAGAGCGGAAGTATCAAAAGTGCCGAGAAGAGCAGAAAAGGTAGTGAGTTCTTGGTAGGAAGTGTTCTGACAAGATGACATGGAAGTGATACGGTTAGACACTACGATTATTTACAAGACGAATCAAGAGCAGCAGTTAACTCGACTTTCAGTCTTGAGTTCACTTGCTGATTTCATTCATGCTTATCTCTTCCTTAGGATTATCTTCACAGGAGTTAGGGTTAGGGTTTCCAGTTAACTGAGGGTAGTGTCCAGTTAACTTTGCTTTAAATAAGGACGTGTATGTTTGCACATTGTCCATTTACCTAGGTTAAATGTGTCCCGGGTTAATTGATGGTAACTTTCCAATTATTTGTATAGTTTATTTATTAGGGTTTAGCAATAAATCTTGCATACATTGCAAGACTGTAGTTGACTCAAGGTGATTTTAGGGTTCCCTACACCTTTTGATATCTATAAATAAGAGCTTTTGCTCATTTGTAATTAACTTTTGCGTGATAGCATACATGTTGTGCCCACCTTGTCTGTAGTATTGCTATTTTGTATCTATTCACATCGCGTTTTTTACTATTATGATGAATTGTTATACCATACGGGTTTTGTATAATTTATAATAGTGTAGAATTCTTTCTTGTTTATTGTTGCTGTCAGTTAGAGATGATAGTTGTGCCACCTTGCCTTCCAAATAGAGAATCTGCACTTGGATTGCTCGTGTGATGTGTGTGAATAATAAACTTATTCAGTTGAGCTGATAGTTGTGCCACACTTGCCTTCAAGTTGAGAATCCGTGCCAGTTTGCTCATTATATTTGTTGTTGTAATAAACTTGTTTAGATTGAGGCATTAGATGTGCCACCTTGCCTTCAAGTTGAGAATCTATACTGGTTTATCGTCGAGATAGTCAAGCCTTACTTTCCATTTCACTCATACTCTATTTTCTTGAGGCTGGTTAAAGTAGTTGGCTTAGTTGCTGATTAATGATCTCACAAAACCAGAAAATCCTTAGCTACAGCGTTCTTGGTTTTTTAACCTTGTGCCTCTTCAGTGCGAACAAAAAAGATAGGACTTAGATTACTTTTTCTTTTCCACGCATTCCGGCCACTACAGGGGAGCCACCACTCCCTAATTTGAAGAGAACTCATTAGCGTGAGTGTGCATAGCTTTCCGTGCGACACACTCGGTGGATTTTTTTACGCCAACACACATACACGGAACAAGAACTTGCAGCTAAAGAGGCTTGCAAACTTGTTCTTACACAAAAGGGACAGCGATTACAACAACTACTTGTTGGGTAAAAGAGACTCAACAATTCGCTATCATAAACACAATTGAACAACACTGAATAACAATAGAAGGCACTTAGGCTCAGCGCTTTGTTATTACTAGCATGGTTCCAACACAAAGTGAACTAACACTAAATAACAACTTGCTGGCTAAAAGAGACTCAACAATTTGCTATCACAATAACCGTTAAAGAAAACTAATGAGCAAAGACTCTTATTTATAGGCAAGCAGAGGAGTAGGGAACCCTAAAATTTCCTTGTTTTTACAATCAAGGCTTGCTCAGCAAGCAAGCTTTATTTCTAAATATAGAAAGAAGATAACATCTAACACCTAAGAAAGCAGGAAAAGTAGGAAATGCCAACTATTACAATTTATCTTCTTTCTCTTCTTCAAAGAATGGATAAGAATCATTCCAAGAATAGAAAGAAAGCGGAAAGAAAGCTTCTAGATGAAAGCCACTTTAAAACTCAATCACATCCGCTAAAAAACAGGAAACTGTGTCCTGGTCAGATGTATCTATTCCATCAATAGAAAAGTTGCGCTTTTCCGAGATTTCTTCACCTTGTGCAATTGATCTTTAGAAAATCTTTGATATCTTCAACTTCTTTATCAGATCTTGCTAATTTCGGCGGCTCTACAATTGGAGTGATGACCTTTTACAATTATACCATCTTGCTTCAACATATCTTTTGCAACTTTTATGCTTCTAACACCTCTCTTGATTTTTCAATGGAAGAATTTTGTACAACTCTTTTCCAACACTTGTCCTTTTGCTCATATCACACTTTTTCACACTCTTCAGCTGAGATGATGAAGTTTTCAGTCCATGGTGCTGATTTGGTCTTAAACTCAAGGGGAGTGTACTCCATATTGAAAACCTTGAAGAATGACTGTAAACTCGCCTATGTTCAGACAAGTTTTGAGCAACTTTCTATTTTTAGAATGCTGGTTTTTCGTCCTCAAACGGACAAATTTTTGGAAATTTTTCTAAGATATGGGGTTTTCTCATAATTTCGTTGCAATACAACCCAGGTCATCCGTTTTTGAAAATTTTGAATTTAGACTAAAAAAGCAGCAAACCCTAATTTTTTCAAATTTTCTTGAAAAAAGTTGGCACCTGGGTTTTGTTTAGAAGCACATTTGGAACGAACCCAGTTGATAAGATGTGAAAAATATTGAAGGCTGATCGAAAAAGTAAGAAAGCCTAGAATTTGAAATTTTCTTGAAAAAACTGAGATCTAGGTTTTCTTCAGAAGACTGTTTCAAGAGGACCGAGATGATCAAAATTTGAAAACACTGAGAATTTCACTGACATGCAAGGAAAAAGCAGCTGCTGCAACTTGAGAAAATTTCTTGGAAATTCTTTAGAAGACTGGGATGACGAAACCTATATGGCTGAAAATTGAAAATCTTGACCTTCTCCTTCAAAAATTTGATGTTCTGGATGGAAAAAAGCATGAAAAAGCAAGGTCTTATGTTGTTGGTCTGAAAATTAATGAAGAACTTCTTGAAAATCAGCAACCTTGAACTCTTGAATCTTGCAATAAAAACTTCAAAGTTGCTGCTCCTCTTCAACTTGAACGCCACCTGCAAAAATAATGAAATTTGAATGATAGAAGCTTCTTAAATAAGCTCTAGGCTTGAGATAACTTTGCTTTCTTTCGCTTTTATCCTTCAAAACCCTAAAATCAGCCTGTTCATTGAACTTGGACATCCATGTTCGTCTTGAATTTTGAAATTTTGGAAATTTTGACTAAGGCATGATATTTTGGGCGCCCTTCTTGGCTAGAGGTGCCAACTTTCTCCAGGCTTAGCCATTTTTAGAGTTTCCTCAAATTTTCACAATTTTGAACCCCTACTTTCACCCTGATCTCCGGCTTCCAGATGGATCCGATGAACGAGCTAGATGATTCGTCGTGTAGCTTGACTGATTCTGAGAAGATCACCCTGGAGGAACTTCTGGCTAAAAACTTCGTTTTGACATTCAAATTCATGGGAGCCTATTTCCTCAAGGGGCTCTGAACTTTCACAATGTTAGCCATTTTTTCATGATTTTCAATTTCTTCATTTCCCTTTGATCTTTTGATGAAATCTTGACTCCGGGAGCTACGCTGATTAGATCGACTAGCTGACAGGTTCACTGGATAGCTTGGTTGAAACCAGTGAGGTGATCTTAGGTGGTGTATTGGCAAATTCCATCATTTTTGACCTCAAAAGTTTGGGTGCCCTTCTTCACTAGGGGTGCCCATGTTTACCAGACTTAAATTTTTTTATTTTCTTCACCTTTGCTCTTCTACAGATGATCTCATCAGATCTGGAGTTAAATTTTTTTATTTTCTTCACCTTTGCTCTTCTTCAGATGATCTCATCAAATTTGGAGTTCTATGCGCCGGATTGACTGATGGTTGGACTCGTTACGGAGCTGAGAAGAAATCAAGAGGAGTCTCCTGGGAGTAACTTTGTCAGAAAGTTGGATTTGAGGCTTCAAAAGCTTGGGCGCCCCTGGCAAGCTGGGGCGCCCAACTTCACCAGAGTTAGCCATTTTTGGTGTTTCCTTCTCTGCTTTCAACTTTGGCTCTGTTAGACCTTTTGTTCTGACTACTGCATTTGGTGACTGCCAACTCAGATTGACGTGCTGGTGATCTCGTTGGAAAGATTGATCAAATCTGACGAAGTCACGTTAGAGCTTCATTGGCAGATTCATTTGTTTGGACACTCAAAAACTTGGGCGCCTTTCTCCTTTAGGGGCGCCCATGTGCTCCAGACTTTAAAAAAATTTCATTAGATTTTATCTTCAGATTCAAACCTTCATTCTGTACCTTTAACTCTGATCTGGATTTTCCTGAGATTGGCCAGTCGGATGCCCTGACGAAGACAGCCGTTGCGATGCTGATTGAATTATGAAAAGACTGTCATGTCCCCTTCCAGTTGACATCTCTCAGAGCTGATGATTAGCCTATTATGCGACCCTCGTAGGCTGATAGGATGGATAGAGGGTCTTGATGGAGATTGGCTTGGCTTCGATTGTCAGAGTTTTTATCAGTTGGATTTCGTCGGGCTCATTCGGACACTATTTGCCTGGATTGCTATTTTTAGCAGTATTCTGGCACTCAGCGAGGCACCCCTGCTATTTTTAGCAGTATGGTTTGGACATGTGCAGAATCATTCACTCACTCGCTAGCTTCAGACGGTTCGCGAATCGGACATATCTTGAGGGAGATTAATATTTAATTGATTAATTAATATTAATTATTTGGAGCTTATATTATAAAGTTATAATATTTTAAATATTATAACTTAAGTGATTTTGCTGAAGGGGTCGACCAACATCAAAGGGGCCATTTTTAATTATAATTTATAATTAAAAATGTGGTCGAGAACTATTGAAAAATTAAAAGAAGTTCGAATTTATTTTAATGAAACCTAATTGAGAGAAATCGCACTTTTGAAGAATATAAGGGTTTTGCATTGAAATTCGAGCCAATTAATGATTGAAGTCGACTTTTGCTGAGTATTTTCTTCTGAAGACAGAGCCAAGGGTTCCAGTTTTCAACTTGCATTGGAGAACGTGCAATCTTCAGTGTGTACGATTCAGAGGCTATGAAATACCAGCTGATCTATTGCCAGTCAGAGAGATAACATCATCCAGAAGTTATCACAGAGCTTCACAGAGATTTATATTCTCAGGGTTTTAATCAGAAAATCATCTGGGAAGGAGTCTACAGTGTTGGCGTCCATTTTCCAAGCATCAGATAACATTCTCAAGAGTCGTACAGATCTATACTTGCTGTTATTGAGCCGTACCAGGCTGTTTCTGATCCGTACTGCCTTGTACCAGGCCGTACCTGTCACCTTGAGAAAAGCGCTTCATTCTTTGACCTCCAGTCTTCACATACAGGGGCGCACTTGCATCTGGATTTGATCTGGATCATCAGGCACAGGGAAAAGAAGGATTCTACTTCAGCCGTACCATTCTTGACTGTTCACAGGAGGCTGCAAATCAGGTTTTAATCTGATTATTTATTTATCTTGCTTGCATGTCAGATATCTATCATTGTAATAGCCTTAGAAAAATTAATACAATGATTAGCAGTGGTTTTCGGAGTCCATTATTGTTAGATCTGGACTATTTGTATTAGTTAAAGATTATTTAGTAATTTTATATCCATTTCCTTCAAATCGCAACTTTTATCAATTTATGCAAAAACACCCAAAAAACCAAAATACACAAAAACAATCAAAAAATACACAGTTTCAGAAATCAGGGGAAACAAGGGTTTCTACAGTGGTATCAGAGCTAAATCCTGCCATCCTGAGGGTTTAGCAATCTTATGCAGCCACAAGAGTTTGGGTCACACAGGTATTACACTCGCAGGAGAGCCTTGATTGACAGGCAACAGGGTTTGAACAGGCAGCCGGGAAACATGGTTGACAGAACAGATATTCCTAGAAATGATATTCCTCAAAACCCTAGGGATCAGGACGATGTAGAGGTTTTAGACACTCTCAGAGACTTACGAGCAGGTCAACGGCAGTCCAACGATGTGCTACAGCAGTTGGCAGTGGCAATCCATGGGTTAGGTACACAGAGGAGACCGTCACCACATCGTGACGATAATAGGAGTGATGCAGGATCCCGGAGAGCACCTAGGACTGCTTCACGGACGGCAGACAGGCCCACTAGGCCTACTTTTGTGAGACAGGAGCCCGATGAGGCTATTGCAGGTGAGGAGCATGAGGAGTTGTTCGCAGAAACACTTATGGCAGCGAACGAGGAGTGGGAGTTAGTACCACCAGATGTCAGAGAGAGGATTACCTTTGACAGATTCATTACACAGAGGAGAGAACACCACAGAGGTCGACAGGATTGGAGACCTAGCTACCAGAATAATGATCTAAAACATGCTACAAACAGACTCAATCTAGCGATGTTCGATGGTAGTGGTAAGGTTACAGCTCAGGCCTGGATCAGTAAGCTAGACACGTTCCTCACATTGGCGCCAGAGATGCCATCGTGTATGCACATTGCATCTTGAGGGGGTAGTTACGACCGGGTGGCAACTACTCTGATGGTGACACCGCGATGACGGATCACCACACGTTTGTTGACAGTTGGTGGAACGATTCTTCACGTAAAGGATCCGTAATCCTATTTTGAGATTTGGTCACGGCGGCTGTGAGTGGCAGCTTGAGTCTTACATTGCGGACTCTGTGGTTACCATGGTTCCCAATATTTCGTGAGAGGGCGACACTTGTAGTGCTTTTCATGGAGCGGGACCGACGGAGCTATCGAGAGGTTTGGATCAAAGCCTTTATCTCCTTTGTTACAGGAAGCCATGAAGAAGTTGGGCGCTGCATGAGTTGGAAACACCATCCGTGAGATTCAACTCCGTAAAACACTTCTTCATTCAGACAAGGGCTTCAACAACCGAGAAATTGATTTTAACAAAGAAAAATCAGATTTCAAAAATGATTCAAAAGGAAAATCAGCAGCTCCACCCTTGGATCGAGAGGCTCTTAACGATCTACGCAGGAAGAAGCTTTGCTTCTACTGCAAAGGTCCCTATGATGCCAATCACGATTGTCCTTTGAGGCCTAAGGGCAAGGCAAATCGAGTGATGTGGGCTTACTACGAGGATTCGGACTCAGAAAATTCCGAATAGCAGGAGAGTTCTGAGGAGTCAGAGTCAGAGGCTTCAGAGCCTAAGGCAGAGTGTAATGAACCGGACCAAATTTTTCAAATTTTACAATGAACAATCTAGTACAACAAGAACCCGTTAAAGGTCAGCTCAACTCATAACCAGCAATTAAAGAAAGACTCAACGCCAAGAATGTGCTTTCCGACCCGACTAGGGTAAGTAGCTACCATATGACGGAGTAACAGAAAGTAAATACAATGCTGAAAGACTCAACACCACGGATGTGCTTTCAAACCCCAGTAGGGCAAGTAGCGACCATCTGGCGGAGTAACAAAAGTAAATACAATGCTGAAAGAAAGCTCTACCACTTATTCAGCGGGAGCGAATACAATGTAAGAAGTGCAAAGCTTCAATTCCCTTCTTGGCGGAATACCATCCAAGAACTTTAAGTGTGTAGTTCATTCACCCATCTCTGGCGGTAAACCGTCCAAAGATTATTAGGTTTGCTGCTCTAAAACTAAGTAATTGCAGAATATAAAAATGACTGAAATAGTACTACTATTAACAGCCTTACAATGCACAATCTGCAGATTACAAAGTGTTACAAACTGTTAAACCAAAGCAACAACTGATAGAATGTTGTTCCGACTTATTTGACTTCACAATATTGATAAAACAATGCTTGAACTGAACTTCTGGAAGTCTGATATAAAATCAGCAATTCTGGAAACACCAACCAGCAACACAGTAACCCACTAAAAAGCTCATAACTCACTCAAAACCCAACCAAATCACTTAAAACTAGATGCAAACAAGAGCTAGAATGCTGACAATGAAAACCTAACTGAGAAACTATTGACAAACTGTGATATTATTTTTTGGCACACTTCCCAAGACAGCCCAGAATGGTACGGCCAAGGAGAAGGGCGATTTAGAGAAGATAAAATCATACACTCAATAATAAAATATGGAACTCACCAAAGAGGGGCGCCCTAGGATGAGGAAGCCATTTGTAAAGTACCCAGAACCAACAAAAATTCATGCAAAGACTTATGAGCAGATTTCTACTTCAGCCAAACCCTAACCAGCAAATGCAAAACTGACAAAATCTTTGAAACCTTCAACCTTGATGATCTGTCTGCTTGTCTGGATGAAAAGCAGTCTCTGAAGCCTTAGCTAGGTGCTATCTTTCAAGCACGAAACCAAGAGAAATGGCTAGGAGGTATGCATCCCTCGAAGTAACTCTGAAAGTATTTCAGCAGCATAACAATAAGGTAGACAAAAGATAACAAAATGAAGAGCAACTGCCTCCTTATATAGACCCTTTGAGAGAATCTCAAGAAACCTCTAGAAGGTGTGCCCCACTTCAAGACCTTTTTAGGTTTTTGACTTTGACTTGGCTGCTTCCTCAAAAGGGCGTACCTTTTCTTTAGTGATAAAATCACTTTAAAATAAAACATATTCTTCTCCAAAGGTTGGCATCCAATTTCTCTTAAGCAATTATTCACTTTAGAAATATTAAAATATTTCCCCATGAGATGACCACCCTCAAAGTCCCCCTTTCTAAAATAACTTAAAGTTATACAGCTAGGCCAAGGGGTTATAACGTTATAATATAACATTATTTTAACTAAAATACTTATCTCTCCAGAAAATGCATCAAAAGGCCAAAACAATATTACCAACTGAACTGCCAGAAGAGGAAAGCCTGCTGAGCTAATGCTGACTGGACCACTGCTAAAAATAGAATTTACTAAAAATAGTAAATTCAAGAAGTTGCTCGGAATGCAATGCATGCAACACCATTGCAAAGCTTTCTGAAAACCTAGAAAGAGTTCGCAATCCAAAATCCCAAACTTCAAGATGTAGCCGTCATAACTTACTAAAAATAGTAAGTTCGGAAAGGTTGCCCGAAGTAGTTGCAAGTCATACCTCTGCGAAGCTCTCTGAAAACCCAGAAGGAAACCAGAATCCAAACATCAAGCTCAACAAGCAAAACCCTGGATCTTCAAGAGAACCCATCAAGCAGTAGGGAAACCCCAATTACCTTGCCCGACTTCTTGTGACTGCAGGAATAAGGCTGCAATCACTTTGAAAAGTGAAGTGCTAAGCAAGGGGACATTACAATTGATTAAAGATTTGAAATCATTTCCAGTCACTACAATGTTGCTATAGCAGCACTATAGTGCTGCTACAGTGAAAAAAGTTAGATTTGTTGATTTTGAAGAGGTATTTTAGTAGTGCTACCACCACATCATCTTCACATTACTTCTTTTTAGAGTTTAAGGTTAGATATGCCAATTGTTGCTAATTGACAAGGGTTGTGAGCCTACTTTTACATCTATTTGTTGTCGTCATACAGCATGAGGCAGTTTGAAGACATGGGTGGGGGTTTTCAGCTATGTTCAATAGGCTTACCGCTAGACTTAGTCATTGCCAGCATTATTACCAACAGCTATGTTCTATACAGCTATATGGTAAAGTTGTACTTGTTGCTATTTAATATTCTAAAGTTTGGGGAGTTTGCTGATTTTTCTGTTGTACTGAATTTCGCTAAAAAAAATTGGTAATGTAATACTGATATAATATAGCATAAAATGTTGGTTTGATCATAATGTTTTCTGGTTGCATTAATACAACCTGTAGGGTTTATGAATCTTCTCATTTTCAGCTACCATAAATCAAATCTGAGCATCATAATTGTTCCTAATATTTACATCTACTATTCATGTTAATATCAACTAGTGATCTGCTGTCCTAATTGATCTGAGGGTCATCAACACTCTTAATCAAAAATATTTTGGATCTGTTGTTACAGGATTACACCTTTAATAAATGAGGGTTTCTAAACTAATTGTATTGTTGACCAACATTAATTTCAGTAGGGTTTGGCATCTACATTTGGCATTGTTTGTCATTTTCCACTTGTACACTTCGAGAAATTTACATATTTCCTCAAGTTGTTCAATTGGGGACTTTACATTTGACAATTAAAAATGAAAAAACTATGGCACCTATTCCAAATGAGCATGTCTTCTTGGTAATCAATAGCAGAAAATTCATTCATTGAGAAGGTGCTCATGTCTATGGTAAATATGTTCTTCATATCAGCTGTAATGTCCCCTTTTTCCAAGTGATCATCTAGCGGAGTCCACTAGCTTATTTCATTCCCATAAGCTAAGGTGGGAAAAAATTGAGAGAATAATTTAATTAATTAAATATTAATTTGTCCTAAGTCACTTTTCGGACATTTATATTTAATTCATTGGTTTTATTATTAAAGTGACATAATAAATTATTGATAAATTATTAAATAAGTCACTTTGGGAAAGGCAAAGTTATTGAAGGACAAAGTCGGGTGCTATGGTTGGAAGTTGATATCTTGTTAATTTTGGGACACCATATCTGAATATCTCTTCTAGGAATCAGACACCATAGATTAAAATATATGTCTATACCTTGTTGCTTCTATGCCAAGTGAATAATAGAGGCAGTTCATGGTGATGAGGCATTTGAGGCAGGAATATTGCTAAAATAGCCAAGGCGGAATGTTTATTTAAATTTGGCGCTTAAATTTGAGTATGTAGTGCCAATTGAAGATTCATTGAAGGACGTATGGGTAAGGTGCTATAAGGAAGTTCAATGGCATGTTTCAAGGAAAGTGCTGAAATTGTTTATTAAGCTGTGAGAACAACTTGGCGTGATTATTCTTTCACTGTTGGTCAGCCAACTCATTACTTCCAGATTGCTCTGTATGTATAGTGGTTGTATTATTGTTTGGATTGAAGGCCTCAAGGTGGGCAGGAGGATTTTAAGCTAGTTCTGTGATTGGTAGCTATTATGCCTTCTTATTATTAGCCACGGATTACTTGCAGCTGGGCGTGGAAGGTGCTAGTAGTACCTTGAATTGTGTATGGCAGCTGGAACCCATCATATAACCTAGCACATGAAGTTAAAGTTCCCAGAGATTATCTTTCGAACAAATCTACTACAACTGCACTACAATTAGTCATTGTTGCTATCCAGGTTGGGACTGTAATAACCATTTTCCTATGAATTGTAGACAGTTGCAGTGTTAAAGTTCAATGGTTAAAATTGCTATGAATAGGTGTACTACAAACTGTTTGTCTTAATGTGCCAAATCTTTACATACCATTCTGGGTATTTTATTGTATGTATTTCTGCAAACAAAATCCATAAGCAAATCAGAAAACATTCAAACAATATATCCAAAACCCCACTCTTGCATGACAAGGAAGTTGGAAAAATTTAAGTGCACAGTGGAAAGGAGTTCCTACAATGGTATCAGAATGAAATCAAAGTGTTTGACATAATACCTCTTAACTGAGTTTGGAAATAAGGTGAAAAAATTGGGTTCAAATTGTTAGGCGATCTTATAGTGACAAGCCAAATGGTACACTGAAAGAGAACAAAAAAGGAAAAAATTCCAATTAGCTGAGCCATATCCAGAAGAGATACCTTTTCAGCTGCATTAGCAACACGGCAGCCACATATAGTTACAAAAGGAATTGAATCAATGGTGGGTTCAAGTAATGAGAGTCCTTGGGATAGGACTAAGAGGAGATTTGACCAACCTACTGTGGAAAACATATTGAATGATCTAGCATGAGGACAGCAGCAAATGATACAACAATTTATGCAATAACCACAATTGATTACAGTCTTTGGGAAAATGTCACAGAATATGAATTCCTTCAAGCTAAATTAGAATACTACAGGGGAAGGTAGTAATGCAGGTAATAACATTCCAAGGGGAGCCAGTACAGGTGGTTCAGAATCTCATAGAAGCATAAATCGTGTAAAAATTGTGATTTTCAAAAAATCTGCAGAGTTCTCGATTTTTACCCAAAATAAATCACAATTTTTTCGGTGGTCAACGCCATGAAAAAGTCATTGAAAATCGTCTAAAGTGCATTTTTGTATGCAAAAATGGATAAAAATCAGTGGGAAAAAACCCCCTAAAAAACACACGTTTTTTCTATAAAGATTGTGTCATTTCTCCTTCAACATTGCGCGGCTTTTCTCAGTTAAACGCAAATTTCTGAAGGCGTCTATCATAAATCTGAAGGCATTTATTGAATTTGTTAAGGCGTTTAAGGTATTTGTTAAGGCGTTTAAAGAAGTTCTGAAGGCGTCTATCGAATTTCTTAAGGAATCACGAAGGACGAAAGAGAGTTTCAAAGACGTGAGCAGCAGCAAACATTCCAAAGACGTGAGTAGCAGCAAACAGGTTTTTTTTTTTTTTTACCGACTCCTAATTTATCTTGTATTCAGCATTTTAATTTTACACATGCTAAGAATCATTATTAGTTAAAAATGTGGAACTAATCTAAGGTAAAGCAAATTATACATACATATATTCATACTGTAATGATTTAATTTATAACAAAATGTAATCATTAAAAATAATATCTCCTTATATTTTCAGTCATCAATCTGCTTTATGGAATGATGACACAATTGATTTTTGTCTCATCTATATTTTCAAAAATTTATATCACATTAGAAGGAATCACTATATTTCTATTTTAATTTTACACATGCTAAGAGTTAAAAAAAATGTTTGATCCTAATTTATCTTGTATTCAGCAGTTTAATTTTACACATGCTAAGAATCATTTTAATTTATCTTTTAATATTTCCCTTTGAATTTTATGTCCTAGACATAGCAGCAAACAGTCAAAAATCCAAGAAAACAGTCAAAAGTCCAAACTGTTCTTCTTGGTGCACCAAGAAAGCTTAGTAAAAAACAAAAATAAACAGTCAAAGATAAAAAAGTAAAGTGTAAGCATGTTTGCAAAAATAAACAGTCAAAAATCCAAACTGTTTTTCTTGGTGCACCAAGAAAGCTTAGTTAAAAACAAAAATAAACAGTCAAAAATAATTGATGCTTAGTAAAGTAAAGTGTCATGCACCAAGAAAGCTCCACATGGCTGGAAATTTCCAGCACATTCATTCCCATTGAGTTCTTCTTGGTGCATGACACTGTGAAGTGGATTGATGGAGAGCAATATTGGCTTTTGCTGACTGTCATTAAGTGCTTGGAAGTTTCTCATAAGCATGTTTAAAAACTGATGAGTTTGGGTTTGTTGGGCAGTTTGAATTTTGAAATTCAGTTGCCTTATCCAAGATTGGCATGTTGCCTTCAAACTTTACCATTCTTGCCTTCAAAGTTCAATCTTTCTTGTGGCCTTTGATGGCAAAGTAGACTGAATTAAAAAGTTTATTGCAGATTTGATCATAATGCCACGTCCAAAAGACTTTGCATGGACACATTGTACTTCAGTTTCGCGTACAACGAAGGTTAAATGCAACTAGTGTAAGAATGATATCACCGGGGGCATTTATCGTTTCAAATGGCACTTGGCAAAGGAGCCAGGAAATAATAGCACTCCTTGTCTAGCATGCCCTTCAGATGTCACACACCAGGCACTACAGGCTCTTCATGTGATTCCTGAGAACAAGGCAAAAAAGGCAAGAACCGAGGTTGAAATAGGTTCTAATTCTACAAATACTAGAGGGAATCAAGGTCAAAATGATGGCGCAAGTGAGTTTTTGAGGGAATCAAGGTCAACACCTTCTTCTACAGCGCATGGCCCAAACACAGGTGGAGGAAAAATTAATGCTTTCTTTGCACCTCATACTACACCAGGATCACAAACCACTTTGGAGAGTACAGGATGGAGGAAGAATGTCCATGAACAAGCAAGGAAGGCGATTGGAAACTTTTGGTACTACTCTAGCTTGCCATTTCATGTTGCTAGATCACCATATTGGCAAGGTATGGTGGATGCTATTGCAGCTGCGGGTCCTGGGTTCAAAGCCCCATCTTACGAGACATCGAGGGTTGGTATGTTCAATGATGCAGTAAGAGATGTTACAGATGTTGTTACGGCACATAAACTAGAGTGGGAAAAGATTGGTTGCACCATATATGCCCCCTTTTCATGAGCAATGGATTTTGGAGGAATTAGCCTGGCCAGTATTGATCCTTGTAGGCCTAATTAGGACTTGATAAGAGGATAGATGTGGCAGTTACCCGGTTGCTTGGATTTGGCTCATTTTTCTTGGTCATATGAAGGTTTTCTAATATCACCATGGATGTTTCTAATTTGGAAACCTTATTTTATGTTATAAATGTTATGTTTGCACTTTATGTTATGAATAATAATTTTATTATAAAGTGCAAAATAATAAAATAAAATAAAATAATATTCCTTCTAGAAGGTCACTTGGGAAAGTTCTAGAAGGAGGCCGACCTATTGAGGAAAAAGAATAAATAGGCATTGAGGGCTCATTTCCTAGCATCCAGATTTGTTGTTGTTGACGTTGATGTTTGATGGTTGTGGAGCCTAGGGTTTCTGTAGTTGTCTTTGGCCATTGAGAACGAAAACTCTCAATTGGTGAGCAATTTTGAGGGTGTGAAATATCACTTGAATTATTGCAGCTGGGATAAAGTTACTTCAGACTTTCTATTTGAGCTTCATTGTAAAAACTTTGTGGCCATTGACCAAGTTTTTGTATGACTCGATTTGATGAATTGTTGGAGATATTTTGGTGATCAAGGTCTTCATCTTTTGGCCATATTAGGGTTTGATTTACAGCATTCTTCATTTCCAGATTTCTGATATATTTGTTCAGTTATCTTTAAATCTGCATAAAGCCATGATTTTATTGAAGCTACAATATTCAACAATTTTGATATCAAGGTCTTCATTCATTTGGCATTTAAGGAGGTCGAATTGCATTTGGAAGAATCAGATTTTTAATATCAGAAAATTACCAGTCAAAATCTACATATCTTGATGCCACGATTTTGTTTGTGAAGACTCCATTGTGGTTCGATTTGGGCAAGTAAGTGAGGCGCATGACTCTTGAGACCTAGGCGACTTCTTTTAGTGTGGTTGGAGGTTGATAACAGCTGGTTATTATTTTATATCTGAAAATGTCACATCCCTTTCATGGAGACTTTATGTTCGGTCATGTATTTCAAATACAATGATAGATGCAAGTAATTGCTTTCATGTGATTATGACATTGAGGATGAATAGTTGTTCTTTTATCGTAACCGTAATGTTAACAAACCTTTTATTTTGACAGGAAGTTGAATGAGATCATGTGATTAAATTTAAATGTATATTATTAGGCCGTTGAGAACGATCTAACCGTAATCCTTGTCAGTGGATGCAGGATTGCCGACGCCACGAGAGAAAGGGAAATATCATCAGGGAGAGGACGTGGTTAATAATGGATCAATTTTATCATCAAACCTAGAGTCAGAGCAAGACAGTTGAGCCTACGTCATTGCCTTGGCCATGAGTAAATTATATAATTATTGATTAAGCAAGTTAATTTAAATGATCACCTTTATAGAGATTACAAATAACTAATAAATAATAAATAAAAAATAAAATAAAATAATAATAGAAATAATTTAAATATTTATTATATCCTCTTGAAGATTTACGAATCAAATTCTTGGTATATTTATATACTGCCAAGAGGGATCAAATATTAAATTAATATATGAGATATAAATTATTTACCACCGATTTTTAATGGGGAAAAACAATTGTAAGATTTAGCATGGAAAAATTAAATGAATTTCTTTTGTGCCGTCGGGAGTTTGAAGGCAGAAGTCTTACCGCCATCTTTCCATCGAAATGAAACGGCTAAGATGGAAGACAAGGGGACGCGAAGAAAATTCTTTTGGGGAGTTTTCTTTCTCAAGGAATCATAGTGGCTCGCAATGGGCATATATCGTGAATCTGAGTCATTTCTGGGGGGAACTGTTAATATTTGTTGTCAATTTACGAGTAGGAACTGTGGAAGCCATGCGTGGCTGAGTCTGATAGATAAACTTCTTTTCTTTTCTCGTGAGGAGGTGATATCCAGTTCTAGAGTTGCGTCTTCACTTCTGTTGTCATTTTTATTTTATATATTTATTCCTCCATTGGAAGCATTCTATTGTTTGTATGTGAGCCGTTTTCAATTCTCACGGCTTTCTCATCTGAGACGGATTTAAATGAGGGCAATTTGGGAATTCTCTTAGTCGGTATAAGCAAGAACCGAGCTTGAAGACTGAACTTGCAGTCCCTACCGCGGAAAGTTTCCGGAACAGGCTTCATCGAATTGTGATTACTCACTCAGGCACGTAAAAAGTAAACTAGATTTTGATAACCTAGAAATCTTAAAATGAAATGTTCAGAGGAGTAACGTATGTGAGTTGAAAATTGCTTTGGTTTTTCAATTGCTTGAATGATAATGGGAATTGATCTATCAGGGTTTGAGTAAAGTGCGTAATTAAGAGAATAGCCGGATTTCAATCATTCTTGTTCTTCTTCTTGAATGGGGATTAGGCAGTTTGTCGTCTAATTGTTGCCCTGTTTTGATGCACTCATGCTTGAGTCGAAACTTTATTCCTCTTCTTTTCTGTTTATCTACAACAGTGTTGAGATTTTTATGTGCTTCTCATCTTAATCTTCAAATTCAAATATTTATTTAAGGATCAATTGGATGCTCATGTCTGAATTAGACTTTCTGACATTAGATTAATTTTGTATAAGGGTTCAGTTGAACCATTAG
>VDFB02102974.1:41527-78085 GCA_007258455.2 Sequoia sempervirens
CCCTTCTCATCAGTGATCAGCTTTGCAATTCTTCAGTCTATTCCGGAACCCGTAGACTGGGATGAGGTGAAAATTAGGGTTTCTTGGGCTTGGTTTTCTGTGGCATTCATATTATTTACTATTTTCAGTAAATGCTAATTGTGGCAGTTGCAGTTGTCTATTCTTAATCCTTAGCAGTTGGAGCAGTGTTATATTTTGGTTTGGTCTTCAGTTGGCAAAAATATTAAATTAATGGCATTTTATTCTATTTCACTGTTGACCCCCACCTTGGCCTAAGGAGTTAACATAAAGTTGTTTTAAAGTGGGGCCATGAAGGGTACGCCCTCATCAAAAGATTAATTAATCTTTATTCAAATATTTCTTTATCTTGAAAGTGGACGCCACTTTTATTATTTTGAATAAAGTGCAATTTGTGAAGGCCTTTTGGGACGCCACTTGAGAAGTTGATTGGTCTTGAGAATTGGAGGAGTCTCTTGTGTCTTTTGAGCTGCTTCTCAGGCGTTTGAAGAGTCTTGTTGAGTTCTTATTTATTGAAGGTCTTGGCTCCAGCATTATCATCCATCAATTACCTTACTGTTATGCTGTCAAAATGACTATGGACATTTTGCTATTGCTTCGAGGATGCTACCTCCTAGCCCATTCCCAATTTCGTGTTTGAAATACAACACCTAGTTGGAAAATTGCTGCTTCTCACATCAGACTAGCAGATTGAGCAATAAAGGTTGAGAATTTTGGTGAATTCTACAGTTTTGAAGTTCCTGGTTTTGCTACAGCTGAAGCTGTTTTCTGTTCATATCTTGCTGAGTGATTTTTATTTAGTTCTGGGTGTTTGAGCAATCTAATTGTTGACTGGAGGCGCCAACTTCCACCAAAAATCAGATTTTATTTTGAAGTTGTTGATTTTATATTGCAAAGTCGATTTCTCAAGGAGGCCGTGTTGTGACGTTTTTCACACATCGCCCCATTGCAAATGGGGACCCCCTATTTTCAGCTTTGCTTTTGGTTTGGTGTTGGTTTGTTTTTGTTGTCGTCTCTCTTTTCTACTGTCTGCTTTTCGGAGCGAGTGAAAATTGACCAAGTCTGAAAATTAGGGTTTCATCGTTTCTGGCCAATTCAGGGGCAAATGAAGTGAATAAATTTAAAATTGAGCTTAACGTTGTTGTCAGTGTGCTTCCAGCAGGCTCTCAGCAGATTTTCATCAAATTCTGAGGTACTTACTATTTTTAGTAAGTGTGAAATTCAAGGCAATTTGTTAGCTATTTTGAGATTCCGACAGTCACACGGCATTCAGAGCACATCGGACTGCTTGCATGCCAAATTTGAGCGAAAACGGATAACTTACTATTTTTAGCAGTTCGGCTTCCGGCACGAATTTCAGGGTCCAGATGCAGAGATTTTCTGTGCATGTCTGCATATTCCTTCTGGGTTTTTCAAGACCTTCGCGACGATGTAACATGCAAGTCGAGATGACCACTTTCAAGATTCAGCCTTCCGAGGCTATTTTTAGGGTTTGCATGTCGAGGTTTCTTTTGCATGTCGGGTGATTCTTGATGGGTTTTTCGAGAGCTTCGCGATGGTGTGACATGCAAACGAAGATAATCACTCAGTAAGGAACTTGCTATTTTTAGCAGGTGTGTCCCGGCAGCCGCCTCCCAGCAGTTCAAAATCACGAGCCGATCGCAGTGCCGCAGAAACGAAGGCAAACTGAGTTCATTTGGTATGCATGTGAAGCAAATTAAGGTTTCCAGCTTCGGAGCCTAAAAATAGGCATAAAAAGTCAAAATTTTCGAAAACCGGTGTAAACCACCGCGATTAGCGTCCTTCAGGCTATTTGCTGGTGAAATTTCAAGTCCAACGGGGCACTTACTATTTATAGTAAGTCAGATTGGAAACATGCTAAAAATAGCAAATCAGCTGCATGCATCAGTGTCAGCCAACAGGTCACGTGGTGAGGAGCGCCTCATCCAAATTTCACGTCGATCAGAGCTATGAGGATGCTACGTTCAAAATTTCAAGTTGATCCGAGCTTCAGAAGTGCAAAAAACGAGAAGGCTTACTATAAATAGCAGGGCACGTAAGCTGGCGAGGATGATGAAAATTTGTCTAAGTCTGGAGTCTCGTCCAGCAGGCATAGGGAAATGCGCCCAAGATGAAAGAAGGGAAGTTGAAAAAATTTCTAAGTGTCGGATATCCTCCTCACCCCTCCAAATGCGCCCAACTTGAAGTTCATCCTTCTCAGGCACCAAAATGCGCCCAAGGCAGGAAAAGTCAACAAGGTCAAACGTTTTCATCCACCAGCAAGGGTAAAATGCGCCCAAAATGCAAGCTTGTCCTGTACACAAGGCAAAATGCGCCCAAAGCAAATGGGTCAAAAGGAAGTCAAACATATCTCATCCTCCTCCATGGGCAAAATGCGCCCAAAAGCATGCATGTCAAGACGAAAGCGAGGAAGGTGAAGAGTCACTCAAAGGCGTTGTTATCCACCAGCTAGGCCAAAATGCGCCCAAGAAAGGAGGGAGTCAACAAGTCAAACAAGTTCGTCCTTCACATACATGGAAATGCGCCCAAGGAAGAAGTGGGTCAACAAGTCAAAGTTTTTATCCTTCTCACCCTCCTAAATGCGCCCAAACAAGCTCAAGTGAAGACAAAAAAGTGAAGTTGAAAGGTCATCCCTCTTGCATGCCTAAATGCGCCCAAGTTAGGATGGTAAAAGGTGAGTGGAGGTGGTAAATAAGGTGAAAAATATTGCCAAGGCGTGGTGAATACAAGGTAAATGCTAGGCGTTATCCTCCATCAAGTCCTAAATGCGCCCAAGGTGGTGGGTGTTGGAGAATTTCCTAAGGCGTGTGGAGTGTGAAAACAAGATGCTAAGGTGGTAAGGTGTTAGAATCTTTCCTAAGGCGTGTAAGGGTGGAGAATGTATGCTAGGCGTGATTTTATTCTTCTTCAAGTATCATATGCGCCTAGGGTGGATGAAGTGTGTTAGGCGTTGAAAATGCAAAGTGTTGAAAATATTTTCCTAGGCGTGGTGATGAATATCCTTCAGCATGTGTCATTGGCGCCCAAGGTGTTGAAGATGATTGCTAGGGCGTTGGGAATTTTATGGAGAATAAAATACAAAGGATGAATAATGCATGCCTAGGCGTTGAAATTGCCAGATGAAAAATAAATTAAGTGTGATGTGCTTTCAAGAAACATTTTCTAAGAAAAGTTGATGAATTTTTTTTTTTACCACTGGCAAGATGGATTGAAGGATGAATAAAAATTTTCTAAGGGAAGATTTTCGAAGTGATTCAAAAATTTTTCTAAGGCACAAAATGTTCTCCCTTAGAAAAATGCCCAAGTCTGGGGAGGTGATGGGATGGTGATGGGATTTTCTTGAAGCACGAGCAAAGTTGCCAGAGATGAAGTCAGTGATTGCCAGCTGCACAGAATTGATACAAATTTTCCAAGTTAGAGAAAAATTCTCAGAGGGGATCGAAGAACGAGAATAAATTTGATGAAGAATAATTTTCTAAGGTTCAAAATTCAGAGAAATAAAATGAACCCGTTCGTTGTGCACCCATGGGTTCGATGCGTTCTGGAGAAAATTTTCTTCTGGGTATCGAAGATTATCGATGAGGAGTTGATTTCAAGGTCTTCCACAGCTTGTCGAGAATTTTGGGATGAAGATTTTAAGTGGGCACCAGGTTGATGTATTTCCTAAGGGAAATTTGAAAATTTTCTAAGGCAAAAATGAAGAAAGTGGTTTTCAAGGTAGATCCTCAGACTGATGAATTTGAGAGAAATATACAGGTAGATTTGCTTCAATCCTTACATTGAGATAGTTTATGAGCCAGAAATGGAGTGGTTCAAGATTTAAGAGCTCCGGTGAGGTGAAATGAATTTCTCAAAGAATAGAAATTTGTCTAAGGCATGAATTTGAACACGAAGTTGGCGATGAACTCTTGGAGATCAAGGCATGAAAATCAGGTGAGTAAGTTAAGTTTATATCATGAAGTATTCTAATACCCCTCTCCTTGCTTGTTTGCAGGAGAAATGTCGAGGCCAGAGCACGATGACTTGAAGTGGAAACACGATGAAGATGAGTTACAATCTCAAAGGAGGAAAATTTGCAAGAAAATGGCTAAGTGTTAAGGCTTAGTATAATTCGAAGTGACGAAGATGAAGACCCTCAAGTGGAAGAAATCAAAGAACAACGCCAAGAAAGAAGATCGAGAACAGTGTGAACGCGTCTACAAGTGGAATCTTCTAGAAGGATGATGGTGGACATTATGGCGCATTTATTACCCCACTCTCCTCTGTGGCGGTTTTTAGGGCAATATTATTTAGGGCTGAGGTGGCACGATTCTGGCCACTCTATTGATTATAACCCTAGCCGTCTTTTGGGACTTGGCTAGCTATATAAGGAGTCCCCTCATTTGTAATTCATTAGAAGAGTAGGCAGTGCAGAGAGGGATCGGGGTAGAATTAGGTAGAGGGACAACAGGTAACCTTAGAAGTAGATTGATAGTGTAGTTTGGAGAAGAAAGAAAGTTTTCCCTTTGAAAACTTTTGAGGAAATTGTTGTGTAACACATTTTACGATAATAGATCTTTTCATTGATAATGGAATTCGTCTTGTCATGAAATGCTAGCAAGGTTTCTTCTTCCTTTCGTATCCAAGTAGCTTAAGTTCATGCAAAGTAGCTTACTTTGGTGTGTGGTGTTTTATTGAGATAGCTTCGCTTTATTCCATACCACTAGCGGCTTGTTGATGATAAGTTCGCCTTGTGTGGTCAACTGGACATTACCTTGAGTTTAACTTCAGTTGTGATTTATGTGCTTATATGCGTCGTTGTGATGGTGTATGCATGTTAAGTCATAATTTGAACATCTTTTGCTATTTCCCTTGAAGATTGCACCGATTTTGCTGAGGCTGTCCGACGGAGGCTAGGTGAAATCCGGTTGAAGTCTATTGAAGTGAAGCTCCACATATCCTGCATTTAGAATAGAACATAAACTTCTTAGGCCCTACACCCTTTTAATTCAGTACTTTCTGGTTAGAATAGGAAACCCGCACTTCATAGATAAATCTTTCGAGCATTTGAATCCCTTTCTCCACTGCCGAACAATTCTGTAAGTCCCCTTGAAATACCAGCAAATCACATCGAGCCAAACTGAGCCTATTCGCATTAAAGGAACCTTGGAGTTGAACGCATGAACTTTCTTGCAATCTTAGCATGCGGAATACTTTGATCAAGAGAGAATAGGGAAGCCGTTGGCAACTTTATTCTGCGTTGGTGCGGTCACGAAAAACACATCAACAGGCCGTACTTTTTCATTGCATTGGGAATTGTGCCATAAATTAATGAAGGTGATTTGCTGCTGTTTTTCTCTCCTGGTTTGGTCGCCTATCTTCTGAGATTCATTTGCAACAGATTTCAGTCAATTCGGAGGTGAAATGAGTGAGTTATGAGTATTTTACTGTTTTCCAGTTTGCTGTTATAAATTTCCAGAACTCAGGAATTTGCATCAGATTTATCAGTTTCCAGTTTAATCACTTTTTCAGTCATTGGAAAGCAAAGAACATTGTTAGAGTTCATTCTTATATCCATATCTCATTTCTCTATCATTGTAATTCATTTATTTGCAGTCATGTTGAAATTGTAAGGTTCTGATTAGTAGTACTAATCTAACCGTTATTATTGCTGCAACTATTTGATTTAATTCTCATTAAAGTCCCCTGGATGGTTTACCGCCAGTGTGGTTAAAATTGTTTATAAATCTTGTACCCACTTAAGTGGTGAATCCCCACAGTTCTGTGGATGCCCGCCGCAGCGGATGAATTGCTTTCATTTGTAATCTTTTCCCCCCACTGTTTGGTGGTAGCGTGGAATTGTTTCTCATGGCTGGTTATCCGCCTGATGGTTCTTAATTTCAATTTCTAGACTCCGTCATATGTTAGCACCTCGCCCTCAGTGGGATCTTGAGTGCACATTCTTGACGTTGAGTAGTTCTTCTATTCAAGTTCAGTTTCTTCAGTTCAAGTTCAGCATCTTCCATTCAAGTTCAGATTTTGATTTGAGGCTAACGCTAATCCAATCATCTATTGCTGGTTATTTTGTGTTATTCCTTCGAAAAAATTGGTTAGCATATTTCAGACTATCAGGGAATATCTGGTGAAATGGAGAGATTTTCCAGTGGAGGATGCTACATGGGAGAGCGAGGATATTTTGCAGCATCCGGAGTTGAGATTGCTTGAGGACAAGCAATTTTAGGAGGGGCGGACTGTCATGTCCCCTTCCAGTTGACATCTCTCAGAGCTGATGATTAGCCTATTATGCGACCCTCGTAGGCTGATAGGATGGATAGAGGGTCTTGATGGAGATTGGCTTGGCTTCGGTTGTCAGAGTTTTTATCAGTTGGATTTCGTCGGGTTCATTCGGACACTATTTGCCTGGATTGCTATTTTTAGCAGTATTCTGGCACTCAGCGAGGCACCCCTGCTATTTTTAGCAATATGGTTTGGACATGTGTAGAATCATTCACTCACTCGCCAGCTTCAGACGGTTCGCGAATCGGACATATCTTGAGGGAGATATTAATATTTAATTGATTAATTAAATATTAATTATTTGGAGCTTATATTATAAAGTTATAATATTTTAAATATTATAACTTAAGTAATTTTGCTGAAGGGGTCGACCAACATCAAAGGGGCCATTATAATTTATAATTAAAAATGTGGTCGAGAACTATTGAAAAATTAAAAGAAGTTCGAATTTATTTTAATGAAACCTAATTGAGAGAAATCGCACTTTTGAAGAATATAAGGGTTTTGCATTGAAATTCGAGCCAATTAATGATTGAAGTCAACTTTTGCTGAGTATTTTCTTTTGAAGACAGAGCCAAGGGTTCCAGTTTTCAACTTGCATTGGAGAACGTGCAATCTTCAGTGTGTGCGATTCAGAGGCTGTGAAATACCAGCTGATCTATTGCCAGTCAGAGAGATAACATCATCCAGAAGTTATCACAGAGCTTCACAGAGATTTATATTCTCAGGGTTTTAGTCAGGAAATCATCCGGGAAGGAGTCTACAGTGTTGGCGTCCATTTTCCAAGCATCAGATAACATTCTCAAGAGCCGTACAGATCTATACTTGCTGTTATTGAGTTGTACCAGGCTGTTTCTGATCCGTACTGCCTTGTACCAGGCTGTACCTGTCACCTTGAGAAAAGCGCTTCATTCTTTGACCTCCAGTCTTCACATACAGGGGCGCACTTGCATCTGGATTTGATCTGGATCATCAGGCACGGGGAAAAGAAGGATTCTACTTCAGCCGTACCATTCTTGACTGTTCACAGGGGGCTGCAAATCAGGTTTTAATCTGATTATTTATTTATCTTGCCTGCATGTCAGATATCTATCATTGTAATAGCCTTAGAAAAATTAATACAATGATTAGCAGTGGTTTCCGGAGTCCATTATTGTTAGATCTGGACTATTTGTATTAGTTAAAGATTATTTAGTAATTTTATATCCATTTCCTTCAAATCGCAACTTCTATGAATTTATACAAAAACACCCAAAAAACCAAAATACACAAAAACAATCAAAAAATACACAGTTTCAGAAATCAGGGGAAACAAGGGTTTCTACAAAGACTGAGCCCAATTGCAAACCCTAATTTTTGGATTTTCCCTTCGAAAAGACTGCACGCCCCTGGGCACCTGGGGCTCTGAAAACTTCCAGACTTAGAAAATTTTCCGTTACTTTCATGATTTTCACTTCATCTTCTGGTTGAAAACCCTCTGTTTGACCTTGAATTTCGGGTGACCGAATGATCCGTTGACTGCGTTGTTGGACTCGCTGCGGAGCTAGGAGGATTCTGAACAACTTTGTTTGGGAGCTCAAACCCTAATTTCACCATTTGATGCCCTATAAAGATGGGCGCCTATCTCCTCTTGGGGCGACCATGTCAAGCAGTGTTAGCCAAAATTTTACAGATTTCAACTTCCTTCTTCGTTCTTCGTGAATGTTTGTCAACTCACCTTTTGTTCAGCACTTGAGTGTTCAATCTGACGCCTGGCAGCTGACAGTCCGCCATTGATGGCTTTGGAGCTCCTAAAATGCTTCTGAAAAAGCAAAATAGACCCACTAGGGCAAAACTGATTATTTTGAGATTCTGACTGCACTAGTGTGATATGGAAGTATTTTGAGCCAATCAAAATTAGTTTGAACCCTATCGGACCAACTTTCTATTTTTAGAAAGTTTTGCCAGTATCCGTTTCGAAAGAAACCCAAAAAAACCTAGAAAAAGTTAATATTTTTAGGAAATTTCTAAAAATAGCAGTTTTCCTAAAAAGTAGGGATGAAAAACTGAGATCTGGGTTTTGTAGATTTGGTTGCTTTGAGAGCACCCAGATCGCCAAATTTTGGAAATTTTGAGTTCTTACCCCTCATGCAAGACATGCACACCCAAATTTTGACATTTTTGACGGATTTAACAAGACTTTTACTCATTTCTTCAAAATGTCCAAGTGTAAAAAATTTTTTAATTTTGGGGTACAACACAACTAATTCTGGAAAGGTCCTATTTTTAGGGGTTTTCCTAAAAACAGGGGTACGGAACCCTAATTTTCAAATTTTTAGAAATTTGCAAGTATCCTCCTTGACATAAACCCACAAAAAGCCCATGTTTTTTTTGACCTAAAACGGAGTTTTGAGAACAATTTTACATGATTTAGACCATTTTAATCAATATGCCTTATTGAAGCAAAAATTAATTTTGGGTACAACATATCGTTAGTGTAGAACAAACGTATAAGAAACTATTATCCATACTCATATTAAAGCATCATAATTACTTATAAGTCTCAATAATTGCTGCAAGCATCATTATTGTATAATCATAAATATTATACATATACATATATATACCTTATATCTAAGTTGCCGGTTCGGGTACGGGTTCAAATACGGGTTCGGGTTCGGGTTCGCCGGTTCAGCAAATTTTTTTTTTCCTAGGGTTCGGGTTCGGGTACGGCTGTACTATATATATATATATATATATATTACATAAATTTTAAAATTTATAAACATAATGGTAATGCCATAGACTCATAAGCATGCTCAAAATTATAATCATATGATCATAATGCCATAATGCCATAGAATATTGAAACAATGAAATACGCCATACGGTAATACCTCATATAATCTGTAATCATATTCATAATTTGCAAAAAAGTAAATAGTAAATACTCAAGTCTTAAAATGTCATTACACATTGAAAATTCAAATTACAATCATTCTTCAAATTCATCATCCTCATCATCCTCAATTGGTTCAATAACTTCAATTTCATTTGAAGCACCATCAATTGGATTGCCACTCCCACTAGGTGCATTAGTTGCCTCATTGTCATCCATAGAAGCCAAGGTAAGTTGTGCAATTGTAGCATCTAAATCAGCACACTCAGGGGTGAGATCCCAATTCTTTGACACACCCTCATTGTATTCAGATTTCTTATGTGATAAGAGACGAAGGTTGGAGTGTACATAGACCAAATCCTCTGCTTTTTTTGCACCCAAACGATTGCGCTTGACCGAGTGGATGAAGGAGTATGTACTCCAATTCCGCTCAGCTGAAGAGGAACTTGCAACCTGTTGATTATGCACACAACATTTAGTAATTACTATTAGTATTTACTATTTAATTTTACTTGCCGATAATAATCATAATATATAGCATAATAGCATCGAATGAAAAACGAAAAAATAAATAAATAAAAAGATTCATACTTGGGAGAGTATTTTAATTGCAAGAGGTTGCAAGTAAATGGAGCCTTGACCATGTAGATACCACCAATCATCAGCATCTTTCCTATATCTGTCTAGATGAGCAGAAACATCATGATTTTTTGCAGCTATGAATTGGCTAAACTCGCCCATGACAATGCTTTGGATTTCTTCATCTACAAATATCTTTCTAAATGCAGCCTTATAGCCAGCAGCAACCTCTAAATCCCTATATGGTGCCATCCTCCTCGGCAATGAAAGTATCTCTTTGCTATAATACTTTGGTGACAAAGCAAATGCTAAGAGATGTAAAGGGGTGATCTTGTTCCAACGGTCAACAATAATAGTTTGCACAGTTTTGAAAAATGATTCCGTTGGGTCATGTTCCTTGGCATCTATTATTGCTCTTATTTTCTCCACCATAGAATCCATGCCATCATAAATTTCACCCAAACATGGGCGATCAGTATCAGTATACCTAATCATGCTCATAATAGGCTCGGTGAAATTTAAAACATATTCCACACGAGCCCACCACTCATCATCTAAGATCATTGCTTTCACTTTTTGGGCTCTTTCTGTGCTTGATTGCCTCCATACACTCCACAAACTGTTGATGACCATAGAACCCAAGGCTTGTCGCACCTTCACAAGTCGTCTTAAGACAATTGTGTGAGATGCAAATCGAGTTTCAGCAACCTAACATTGTAAGAAAATGCATGTCACAAATCAGCAATGAAAAATTAAAATAAAAAAATAAAAAATTATATTAAAAAATCAGATTTAAATTACCTTAAGCAACTCCAACTTGGAGAAGGTCCTGAAGATGGCTTGTGACATATGATGATTAGTCACAAACATTTGGATCTCCTCACCCTCTGCGTAGATTTGCTTGACCCACTCAATTTGTGTACCAATCTTTTGCATTATCAAATTGAGTGAGTGGACTGCACATGGTGTCCAAAAAATGTGACCATATCTAGCCTCCACTATAGCCCCAGCTGCCCTACAGTTTTTAGCATTATCCGTTATGACTTGGACAACGTTTTCAGGCCCCACCATTTCAATGGATTCTATGAGGATATTGGCAATAAAACTTGCATCTTTTATTTTCCCTTCACAATCAACTGCCTTCAAAAACATCGCCCCTTTAGGGGATACTGCTATAACATTGATCAATGGTCTATTTTTGCAATCCTTCCATCCATCAGAAATGATGGACACACCTGTTTCGACCCATGTATCCTTGATTCCTCTCAATGCTACATCTACTGAAGATTTCTCCTTTGCCAATAAGGTGGTCCGCACCTTTTCATACCCAGGACTAACATAATCAGGAGTTGTCTTAGAAATGGCTTTCACCATTTCCTGCCAATAAGGTGATCTAACAAGGTTGAAAGGAAGCCCATTGCCATAAATGCAACGTGCAATGCTCTCATCTGCCAACTCCCTTGCTTCATTTTTGAAGGCTCTATCCAATGGGCCTCTTTTTCGTGTCACCGAAATATTTTCTCCTTCAGAAGATTGTGCCATTTCCATGAAAGGATGTGGGCCAGCCGGTTCTGATAAGCCACTAAGTCTTTGCGAGCTTTTGCTTTTATTTTTACCTTTCTTCATAAGAGGATGGTCTGTAGCCTTTGGTGTTTTGAATGCATTGTCAGCATCCTCTTGTTCTTTAATATAACCCATTATTTGATTCTTTGTCAACCCTTTTTTATCTGGCCCAAGGCAAGGTTTTATTCCTTGATTACCAATAGCACATAAATGGGCTTTCACTCGAAAGTACGAGCTCCTATATGTAGTTCCACATTGGCTGCAACGCCAAACATAACCCCCACCACCGGGAAGTTGTTGAATCATTGTCGTATGTCGCCAAAGAGGTGAGCCTGGATCATATTTAAATTGACTCTCTGCACCCATTCCAACTGAAGTAGAACTATCGGCCATTTTGTATGAAGATATGAACCTAAAATAAATAAAAAACAAGTAATTTTTTTTAGAAAAAATGGGCATTATAACCCCTTATTTTGCATAAAATGTTCTTAAAAAATTTCAAACCTTACTAGAAAAAGAAAAAAAAACTTGAAAAATCTTCAAAAAAATTATTGAAAACTAAAAAAGAGAGGATAGATTCACTCACCTTTGATTGCTTGATCTTCTTAGTGCACCTATTCCTCTCTTGTTTCTATCAGTTGAACTCCTTCGTAGCTCTTACAATCTCACCTTCGAAAAAAAAGAGAAAACCTGCAAAAATCAACTATTTTAGCTTGGAGGCAAAAAAATGGTGTTTTTGCTCTTTTGAGTTTGCAAAATGAGCCTCATTTGGTCGGCCAAGTCAATATAAGGCAATCTGGGCACTTTTTAGGGTTAGGTTTTTTGTTTTTAAGTTGAGATTTTGCCTTTTTTAAGGCTGTATGGCGTGGGTCCTCCCGGGTCCTCCTGGGTTCTCCCCGGGTTCTGCCAGGGTCCTTCATTTTGAACCCGGGTTCTATGTGGGTCCTTCACAGAAGGACCCACAGAGAACCCGGGTTCAAAATGAAGGACCCACAGAGAACCCGGGTTCAAAATGAAGGACCTAGAAGGACCCAGGGGAGAACCGAACCCGAACCCGAACCCACACGTATTTTGGTGGGTTCGGGGGGCTAAACCAAGGGACCCGGTAACATAGCCTTATATATGTTCCTATGATCATTTTATATGAACTTATTTGATTATGCCTATCATTGCTCTCAGAGACATGTTCCAAGTTTCTCATTTATTTCCTTTCTTCTATTTCTCCTCCTAATATTGTTTGAATAATAAATACATTTACTTTACGTGATGGAGGATTTAATATTATTAATTATATCAATTGCTGCTGCTATATCCATGCAGACTTCCCTCCATTCGATCTGCTGCTATACTTTAGAAGTATATTCCAGATTCCTTACTTCACAGTTTATTCTCATCATTTCCTTATGAGATTCATTGCTGCTTCTTCATATATCTTGAATGATATTTTTCCTCCCCAAATTCCCCCATTCACAATCATGTTATATCTTTATTTTTCCATGAAATGCTGCATCTCTAATAGACATAACCTTTTACAAAGACATGGCTTTAACAACCCTTCTTTACTCACATACCAATCGCTGTGTTAAACTGATTCATATCCTTTTAATTGTTGTTTCCTCTACACATGATCACTCCCTTCATATTAGTATAATCGCTGCTTTTGTTTATGAATTGCTGCCTTATGGAAAATAATCATTAGTTCCACTCATTTTATTGCTATCTCTTTGTTTATTAATAAACAAACATTGTCCTTTGTTTTTATCTATCACTGCCCTCATCTGATATTGTGTGCTGCCTCTAACTGATCCTCCTGCCTGCTTGTGTTCCTTTTCCCTCTCTCCTTATATATCCACTCATTGCTAGATGTGGCCCTTCAGTCCTCAAGGATCGTGCCTCTTGAAGGGATATCAATCACTGTACCCTTTTTTGCAATGATATTTACTTTATTATTACTTTATGATTCTTTTCCTTAACACTTCCTTTAGCGGATGGATGGGGGTATTACAACTTATAATATCACTTATTATATTATTATTTATTTGATGTAATATTTGGACATTATCTCTTTAATAAAATAACAATGTTTATTTTATATATCTATTTATATTAGTTTCTTATGTATATCTTCATAATAATATTAAATTATATTTTATTATTTATGATAATTATAATTATAATATCATCTTACGATTATTATAATTGTAATAAAATTTCTACTATGTATTTTGTTATTTATTTTATTTATTTATTTGTATTCCAATGTTTTATATTTTAATGGTGTAATTCCAGGATCATGAGGATCATGACAAAACACACTATGAAAATAAGGTTATGGGACCAAACAGTCGTCATCACAACGAGTGGTTTGTAAAAACTTTTCCAGCCCCACCAAAAGGGTCTATGCTTGTGGGAAGTGTCTGAGCTTATGGTTTTGATAATGAGGATGATGACTCAAAGAATAGAAAGAAGGAAAACCTCGAAAGTCTCAAAAAAGCATATGAAAGGGGAACCACTTAAAGAAAAACCCTAAAGTAAAAGGAATTATTCAAAGATCATACCAAGGTTCCTGTACACCAAAATCTAGAGAGAGTTACTTATAAAGAAGAACCTACCAAGGCAATGGTAAGGAAACAGTCTATGAGATTTAGAATGCTATTTTCTGAATTTTTTGGCAAATCCTTGCACTTTAACTTGTGTGTCTCTCTAAAACTGGCAAGTCTGCCAGAATCACTGGACAATTGAATGTGGGCAGATAGGCCTCATTTAGGCCTGCGAGAACTGGGACTCAATGGTCGCAGCGGATAATGGGCAAGTCTGGAAACACTGTGTAGGACAGATAATCGAATAGGATACCTGGATTGTTTTTTATTGTCTTGGCCAAATCCAATGTTTCAATTAGTTTCATCTACTTAAGAGATATGCGCTTTACTTTCTCTCTTTTGTAGTAACTGTAATACAAAGTGATTTCTAAATGTTTTAGTCCTTTGACCGGTTATCTTGAGTATCACAAGAACAGTTAAACATGGTATTAGAGCTCTAGGATCAGAGAAAATTTGAGCAGAGTATTATCATTATTCTATTTCTGGTATTGTTTCAATCTCCAATCCATGTTTTTATTTGTAAATTACTCCCTATCAACTTTGCTCTCTTTTTTTCTCCCATCAAATTCTCATTGTTTTGCAGGTATTATATTTTTTCCTCGCTTTTGATTTTGCTCATTTTCTTATTCTTATGTTGGTAGCTTCTTTAATTTTCTCTAAGTATTATTTTTTTCCCTCTTCTGATACCTTGCTCCACTTTAATTTTTCTTCATCCAGCTTGCTTAAGTTTCCTAGGTTATTTTTTTCTTACAACTGTCAAACTACAATGGGTTGAGCTATAAAGTACGGAGCCTTTTGGACTCAACACATGACACAAGAAGTTAAATTTTAACATGCGTTTCCTTTGGATAAAGATTTCATTGCCCGATTATGAATAAGAACTTTTCTAAAGAGGAGGCAGTTAATGGACCCTAGAGAGTTGACAGCAGTGGTGTCAAGCCAAATGGAGAGAAAAAGCTCAATCAAACACAACATATTGGAATGGCTAATAATGCGTCAACATTTAGCTTTCAAGTCATGGCTAGGTAAGGTGGGTATTGCAGATGATTTTAGCATTGTGTGTGAGAGAGGAGATAGTTCACTTGGAAGTGTGCAATGGCTTGAGAGTTTTGGGGTTGTTGCAAGCTGAGTTCAATTTCCTTTTTACTGACTCACTTTGTTGGTAAGGACCTCTTCTAGGGGTTTGTTGAATGATCAGGAACAACTACAAGGTCTATGGTACACAATACGGTTGGCAGCAATCAGTTTATTTGACAATATGCAAATCTAATTTTAAGGAAGATACCTCCCTGCTCAATATGGGGGACTTATGACTTTTTAGATAAGAGTTGGACTTGATTATTGTTATCCCGAATTTTTGACTCGTTTTAAAATTTGGATAACCACTCAAAATTTTCATAAAATTTGAAGATTTTCTTCTCTAAGGCACGCATTACGAGGTGCAAAGAGTGGCAAATCTCAGTTTTAGGTTTATAAACCTTTGGGCTACTCTTTTTCTCTCTTTCTTTTCCGTTTTTGTCAATTTCTGAGTCTTTTTCCTTGTCTTTTTGGTCAAAATCGGGTTTTTGGAGCAACTCAGCAAGTAGGGAAATTTTGGCTTAAAAGGCAAAATTGCTAAAGCTCCTAAAAATTCCGAAATTTCTTAAGTGAGTCAAAAAGTCCGAATTTGTTAAGAATGCTCATTTTTGACAAAAGTAAAATTGCTTATATGATCAAAAAGGCCCCGATTTACTTCAAGTCAATTGCCATTAGATCAAAAAGGCCCAATTTTATTTAAAATACTTACTTTTGCATTAAAAAAACCCGATTTCAAGTAAAAGAACTTGCGTTGGTTTCTAGAAAACCCGATTTCATGTTTTAATGTCATTTTTAGTTGCAATGAACTTTAAAAAAATCCGACGCCATTTTGGTTCGAGTTGTTTGAGTCCTATTCGGTTTGTCTTCCTTATTCCAAGGAGATTTTATCGATCTTGATGCTTGAAGGTCGGATTTTCCTCTGTAAATAGCCAGGTCTCTTTCATTTTTTGAATGCGCCTAGGATTACACCATCGCTATTTTCGTTTGCAAACTTATTTTCAGGTATGTTCTTTATTTTCTTATTTCTTTATAAATGTCTTCAGTTGTTTATCATGTTTCTATATAAAACATGTTTTATATTCTTGCGTTTTATCTTTATATCCAACGTCTTTTGTTTTAAAAAAATGCCTTGAATTATTCGCGTTTTTCTTTAAACGTTTTCACACGTTTTTCTGTTTTACATTAAACGTCTTCTTCATTTGCCTGTTATTCACTCACATTTGTTTATATAATGAACTTGTCATTATCCGCCTTCATAAAAACGCGTTTTTACTGTCATTTAGCTGGCCTTCATTCAAAACGTATTTTTATTTACTTCACATACCCTTCATACCACGCGCCCTTCATTTCCTTTCATCCCATATCATTTCATTTAGTTTGCATTCCATATACCTCCATTATTTGCCTTCATTTTAAGCACATTTTCCATTTTCCAAATGCTTTATATGCAAAATGCGTTTTTCTTACGTCATTTGTATTTCTCATTTCATCTCATTTCCATTTATCCACCAATCAGCTTCCTACATTTTCATATTCGTCAAACATCAAACTCTCCTTTTGCCTTTTTCTCCAAAATTTCACTTTGAGTCATATTTCGGGTTTTGTGAACAAAATAAGCAAGTCGGGATTTACAATTAGAATTACAATTTTAAAAATTGCAAAATTGTAAAATTGTCAAACGTTCAAAAAATCCTGAATGCCTTTTGTAAAATTGCTGAAGTCATTGAAAAACCCAAAATGCTTAAAAAAGCTCAAAAGTTGAACTTTTTTAGACATAACTCCAAATCCAAGCTAAAAACCTTTTTGTCTTGCTGTTTCAAGAAGACAAAACGTTGCTTTTGGTTGCAATCATTCCACCAAGATCCAAATTCGTCTTTACCGTTCATTCTCCACCATTTTTCTAAAGACGGTTTCATTGTCCTAGGGTTTGAGTTTCACCATGTCCGCTCATGTTGATGTTGATGATGTTCTTACCTTATGGGGTTTTCACCGCAGCCTTGCAGATTCTTGTTCAATGACAGACGAACCAGCTTCTCCAATAAGCAAAAAGATGAAATATAAATTTGATAAGTATCAGAATGAGATTTCCCCGTCTCACGTGGTCTCAAATATTGACGAAATCAAGGACACAGAAATTGGGCATGTTGATATGTCCGATTTTTTGGGGAGAGCTGAGAAATCAACTTTTCACGACATGCAGTTGTTGTTGAGAAGTCATATTCACCCGGTATCTTCTTTTCCTGTTGCTTCCCTTGAGCTTGAATTTGTTCTTGCATGTGCATCCCGTTTTGACAGTGAATCTAGAACCATCAAGGACGATGACGGCAATGTGGTTATCAGACTTGATCCTGAGACAATCAATAGAATTTTCAGAGTTCCTGATGCTACTACATATTCAGAAATCACATTGAAGAGTGCTCACAAATATTATGAGCAGAAAAAGAATACTTGTATCAAACATATCAATCACAAGTGGCTTCTCAAATCACGACCTTGTGTGACCCGGATACCCAAATTGTATCGGTCTGATTTTAAGGAAGAGATTAATGATATGATCACTCTCCTGAGCAGAATAGCAGGGTTGAAGGTTTCCAATATGTTTGAAAACTGGATGTATAAGTTCATTGTGGTCATCACAAAAGCACATCATCCAATATTCTGGGGTGAAATAATCAGTGACAGTTTGTGTGAACAGCTTGCACAGGTTCCTACCACTCTTACCTTCTACATGAACTCATATTTGGTTTATATAGCAGCTTCATTGAGGCATTTTCCAGGCCTATCTCCTCAAGGTGACAAATCATTGGTGCTTGTATGGGAGTATTATGATCAGCTGACTTTAAAACCAAGCTGGGCACATTATAGAAGAGTTCAAGATGCTTTCTTTGGTCATTTTATGTGTTTATTTGACAAAGCATTGGTAAACAACAGGGTATCTGAGGCGGCTTGGAATAAAGTAAATGAGTATGGTTGCTTGTTTCTTCAATTCCCTACCTTCACTTATATGAGAGTCGGATGCTTTGAAGACCAACCTTACATGCTTCCAAGGTATCCGACAGATAAGATTATTTTGATGGAGCTAGGAAGGCAGTTGATGGCAGTGCATGCACGTCCAACTACACAACACAAGGCTGGAATCAGTATTTCATCACATAATCCATTGGTAATTGGGAGGTATTCTTTGACGACTTCCTCAAGAGCCAAAGCAATGGAGACTAAACTTCAGGAAATAACATTGAAGAGATTTCAGGCCAGAATGGATTTTGATTATAGAAGGATGAAAGACAAAATTAAAAGAGCCTTCACTCATGTGCACCGCATTGAAGACATTTGGGCAGACCTTCGGACAGAAAAAGATATATATAGAATGGATTATTGTAGGCTCACAGTGGAGCAAATTATTGATCTGAATCTGACCTTAATTCCAGAAGGTGTAATTGATGATAGGCAGGTTTTAGATCCTGAATATGAAGAACAAGAGGTTGCTAATGCGCCCATTCCTGCAATCCAGTGGTCTCAAAAGGAATCTGTCTCTATTTTTGATAGGTTTCAGTCAGTCTTGGCAAACACCAACACTTGGCTCAAAAGCATAGGTGTCAAGACTATTAAAATCAAAGTCAGGGTTGAAGATGATCCGGCTGGTCCTAAAGGATTAAAGTCAGAAATTAGAGAGAAATCAAAAGGAGGAGCTTCCTCTTCAGGTACCAGAATTAAGTTAAGGGTAAGCCAAGCTGTGGAGGAACCGTTGGAAAAGGAAACACTAAAGGGGAAAGAAGTTAAGAAAATGCAGATTCAAGTTTTGGATCAGCAAGAAGAAGACGAGGTTCTTGAAACCTCTACCATTCTGAGTGAAATAACTCCTCTCATTGAAGCTCCAATACCTAATTCAGCAATATCTCCTATCTCCCCTATCGACAGTGATGTTGATTCCTTCTCCACAGTATTTGTTCCTTCTATCCTACCTCCAGGGGCTAGTCACCAGTCCTCATCAATAATGAATACACCCATGAGAAGCTTACCCAATAACTTGGAGAGTATTTTTGATGCAAATCCAATCTTTCCGGCCATATCAGAAATAACTTTCCCAGAGATCGATACATCAGTAACAAGCTTTTATTGTTTCATGGCTGATCCTAGTCGTAATTTGTCTTCTGAACAAAATATAGTTGCTATACAAACTGAGGCACCCCCTAGAATTTCTGTTGTAACACAAACTGAGTCTATTTCTACACAAACTGCAGTTGTTATTTCTGATGTGACAACCTTGGATCTTCCTCCATGGTTAAATTCAATTACTCCCAAAAGAAAGAAACAAGCAGTGTCTCCTGATGTTTTTGATTTCCAAAATTTGAAGAAATCGAAACCAATGGTTGCAAAAAAGGCAAAAACAGTCTCGCAAGTGTTTATTGACAGCAATAAAATGAAATATGCTGAGATTGCAGAACCTCTTGTTGACAAACCACATGAAGAGATGCAGGTGTCTGATTACAGGTTCACTAGGGTGGAATTAGGCAAGAAGACTCATGCTAACATGATGCAAGATGCTCAGAGTTCAGTAACAATTTTGGCACAAAGCTACAATGAACTTCTAGCCAAAAAGGAGAAGCTTAAGGAGGACAATGATCAGCTAATTTCAGTTATTCAAAGGATTACTAGATCATCAGAAACAACTGATTCAATATCTATAGTTGCTCCTAATAAATCAGTCAGGCAATTAGAGAAAATTGCACAAAAGGCCAAAGCAGTTGATTCTTGGGCAACACACTTGATTGATCAAAGCATACCAATGATTGAAAAAACATTACAAGTTTTGAAAAATGTCAGAATAGCCAAAATAAAGTTGAATCAAACTTTGGAAGCTTTCAAGGAAAGTTTGAATTCACTTGAAAAGGATTTAAAAATCTGGCATGAGATAGATCAAACCAAGCTACAAGTTCTATGCAGTAATTCAATCTTACCAAACAGAGAGAAATACATAGAATTTGAAGAACTTATGACAAATAAGTCATTAGTTATTCAAGATCTTATCAAAGATATCCAGGCCACATTAGAAATGAGTGATGAAGTTCAGCAGGATATTCTTTCAAGTTTTGAGAAAATCCCTTGCACAGTTTTGAATCATGAAGGTGAATTACTTGCAGCTGATTTAGTTACTACAGAAATAGCAGCAAATCTTCGTCAACAATTGGAATCAGAGCATTTTACCATGGATTCAATTCACAAGCTTGTTAATCATCAAATAATCCTTGATAAAATGCAAACTGCTTATGAAGAACATAGACTTGCGACAATCAGATATTTTGATGTAATCTTGAAGACTGTTGCAGTAGCCATGAACACACTGGGCCCCGATGCAAATGAATTGCAAATGATCATCAGCAAATTCTTGTCTTTCAAAGATAGGAATGAGACAAATTAAAATATTAGGTTGTTTTATGTATTTTTACTTTCGACAAAGTATATGTAAAAACAAGTTTTGCAATTGCAAGAATTCTTTTCTTGTAGTTTTGAAAAATGTAATTACATGTAATTTCTTACGAAACAAATCACAATTTGGATTGTAATTTTGAATAAGTCAATTGCAATTAGTTATCGGTTGAGAGATTTTCTCAAGTTTGTTGAGATCCTCCCACCTTTTTCTCCAGACCTCCCTCCTATAAATACTTGAGGGGGTCTATTGTAATCTTTTATCTTTTTAGCAAGCAAGAAAACTCTGCAGAATTTTGTACTCATAAAGTCTTTGAGCTTTATAGTTGATAATTGTGAATTTTCAAGTAATATCAAGAAGTTGGAATTTCAGACTTTGAGTTGAATTCCTATTTTGCATCCTTCATGTTCTTATGTCATTTTGGAGCATCATTTTGTAACTACTTGAGAATTGTGGAATATTGCTGAAGAGAGATTCAATTTAAATATCTGCAGTCTTTGTGCTGTAAATGTGAAGATTGAATTTGTAGTTAGTATTAGAAATTGAGAAGAATTGTGAGACTTTGTACTCGTAGTAGTTCTCATTTAGAGTAATCAAAAGATACATCGTAGTTACAGACTTTGTGCTGTTTTATGTTGTATATTTTCATTAAGTAATCATTCTGAAAAGGGTAGATAGGATCTCATTCTTCAAGACTTTGTGCTTATTGGTTGTTTTCCCGTCCCGGAGGAAGTAACGGAAGTCTTTGTGCTTTCAGGAAACTTTATTTCCTCTTTCTTGATTTCACTGCATAGCTGCTGTAATAAGTTTTATTAACTTTTACTATTTCTTTTCTGAGAAGAGAAAAAAACATAATCTTTCCCGAAATAAGAGGAACGATTGCTGTCCTACCCATTTAGTTTTATTTAGTTAAAGGGGGAGCCTTCCCTTAATTAGGAGAGTTTAATCTCACGTGCTGTGGTTGAAACCACAATTTTGTATGCTTTCACAAGAATACAAAATTTTCAACCAACAATTATGCAAGCTAGGTTTGAGTAGTTTAAAAGGGATGTGAACTCTCTGCTCGTGGAGATTCATCCCTAGGGGCTTTCTTTCCTTTCCTACGAAGGGAGTGATTTTCCTTGTAATCAATAATGCTTAACTGATGTAAGTCATTTGTTTTTTGGAGTAATAGCAGACATATTCTTCAAAACAAAAGGGAACACACATTCTGTAAGGGGTAGCGAGGACATGTAATATGATCATTTACAAATCAGGAATCAAGAAAACAGGTTTTGAGGAATTTTCCTTTCTACTATGAACAAATTCTAACGATGTCAAAAAAATCCTTAATTGTCTTTGTAGTGTTTACAACTTTACACCCATTGCTATCGGTGTAAAATGTGAGAAACAATTGACAATATTCCGATTTCCTAGAACCCTTGTGTCTTTTATCTAGAAATTAAAATGAATAGACTATATAAGAAGCAGCAAATTCAATTTCAGATGTTTTTGCATTTATTTGAGATTTAAAAATTAAATGGTAAATGTATAAATTTTAGTAATGTAAGCCATTTGCTGACAAACCATTATATGTTACATGCTTGAATCTAATATTTTTTCCAGAATCTGATTTATTGCATTTTTTTGTAGTATCCAATCACAAGAAGAAAGTGAAAAACTCAAGTGATCACATTTATGGGAGTGTCAGAGAGAAAGTATTAAATGGTACTGCACAGAGTCAGAAGTTAAAGGAGCAGCTGTCCAAGTTATTGAACACAGAATTTCCTATCAAGCTCCAAAAGAATGTATTGGCATATGCACATCCTTGCACTTCATAAATCATTGCTATTTTTACAAGTTACATAAGTTAGTCTCTAAGACTTTGAAGCAAAATGTAGAAGATATTATTCAAGATAAATTATTGATGATTTGACATTTTAAATTTTCTGGCATATCCACAGAAAAGTATTTCAGAAATTGTAAAGTCTAGCCAATCAGAAAAGAAACCTCTTTGCCCTTCACATTGTTTGAATATATCAGATTCTACAGACTCTGATACGGAACTATCAGAAATTCCAGGTGTAACCAAACTAAGCAAGGATGGAATAAACTCAGTTTTTTTTTCTCAAAATTCAGAAACTTTAAAAGAAGAAAATTGTGCCACTGAGTTGGACCATTCAGTGGCTGAGACAAAACATTCACATCTAGAATTGGAAAACCAGGCAGACCATCTACTAAGAGAGATGGATGACTCGCAGGAGAAGGAAGCTGTAGAGTTGCAACTAGAAGATGAGTACCAGAATAGCTGTCTATATAGAGACACAGATGATTTACAAATGAAGGAAAGTGTAGAATTTCAACAAGAAATTGAGAACCATACTGGCCATCATCTTAAGGACACAGATGACTCACAAATCAGGGAAAATGTAGAAATTCAAAATGATTTGTTGTGTACAAGCCCAAATGTTGATTTCCAGGCAAGCATGCAAGAAGGAAAAAATGAAGATGATAGCGATGAAATTTCTTATCTGTGGAGACAAATGCTTACATCTTTTGAGTGTTCAAAGGTATGCTTTTTCCATCTCGATGTTTGATTATTATTTTATGTTTAATAGTGAGAAATTATGAAATACATATATGCACTGCAATCAGCACTCCTATAGGTAAAACTGATCCATATCTCATATATGATATTAAAATACAAGTCAAGTTCAATGGAAAAATAAACTATTCACAACTCTAGTTACAATGGAAAAGGTGCGGTCATCTTTAGTTTATTTGAACATGCCATCTGCTATTGGCTCTCTTGCTAAAGGAAAGTCAAGGTCAATGGTAGATTAGATTATAAGGTGTGTTTATGGGACAAAGAGACCAGTCAATAAAGAAATTTCCAGTAGCTCTATGTGCTTTACTTTGGTTGTTTCAGTCAGGTTACCGTTACCTGATTTTTTTTTGAAAAATTAAAACAGCAAAAAAAAAAGAAAAAAAGGAAATATTTTCTGCAAAACTAGCAAAGCATGCAAAAGTAATAAAGGAGTTCACTAACTTCAGGGAAGTCCAAAGTCTAAAGGATAAGGATTACAAATATCTTATCCACAAAGGATAAGGATTACAATTATCTTATCCACGGAGGATAAGTATGACAACTCGTAGGATAAGATTGACAACTCATAAAGCAAAAAGGTGAATCTTATCCACAGAGGATAAGGATTACAACTCATAGGAAAAATGTAATGTCCCTTTTTCCTAGGTAGTGGTTAGATGCAGTGGTTAGTCTACCAACTGGTCCCCGTAGGCTAATAGGGTGTTCAGGGGACCCCCTTCGAAGGTTGTCTTTGGTTCTTCAACAGGCTTTTCGGTGTTTATTTCAGTACTCTTCAACTCAGTGTCCCAATTTATTTGTGGTGTGCCTTCCAGAGGCCATTCTGGACACTTTGACCCACACTATTTTTAGTAAGTCACTCGAATGTGTTGCTCATACTTACTATTTACAATAAGCCATTGGTATGGTCAGCTGGCAGAGTTTCTATTTTTGGCATGGTGGCATAATTATATCCTAGAGTTATATTGGTTAATATTGGTCCTATGCATTTAATATTAATAACGTTAAATAATAAAGTTAAATTAAATAATTTAACTTTATGCGTTATTAACATATATTTAAAGGGGACTTTATATTTAAAAGGATATGAGTGATTGTTAAAGTATACTTTACAATATAAGTTAAAGTACCATTTTTTAAAAGGGAGATATAAGTGACTTTTAAAGTATACTTTATATTATTAAGTTGTGCCCCAAAATTAAAAGAAATTAAAAGTAAATTGAATTTGAGGTGAAGTGGCAGACACATCAGAGCGGACGAGCGAAGAGTTTATTTTTTCCAATAACGTTGTGGGATGGCCGGGTGGCATTTCATATGGCGAGGTGGCGGCATTACCAAAGGAGTATGCTCGAGTTCTTAAGGAAACATCTAGATGATGTTAATACTATCATTAATCGTTGGCTTGGTGAAGCAAGTGATGTCCTTTCGAGGACGTTTTGCCAGCTACTGTGGTATTATTACAGAGCACGGCCTTAGTTTCTTTTAATTGGCTGGAGGTCTTCTCTTGTTTCAAGTTAGTATTTTCGCATAAGTCATGAGTAGGTTCATTCTGTTGGTTTCGGCCAAGGAACTGGAAATGGGTGGAATGGTAACACCAGTGCAGCTTAAGGGTTCGAAGAGGAAAATTGTGTTTGAAGGGAAGATAATGTAATGTCCCCTTCTAGTTGACATTGACATATCAGCAGGATTAGCCTATTAACGGCTCTCGTAGGCTAATGAGGCATGGTGAGAGAGTCATCTGGCAGTCATTTGGTGATTACTTGGCTCAGTTTTTGATTGGAGTAAGGTTTTCCATCATATATCATTATTATTTCTATTTATGGAAACCTTATTTTTATAATTTGATGTTGAGATGCACTTTATTAATAATATTATATTTTTATATTTTTATAAAGTGCAAATTAAATTAAAATATATTGGAACCTTCTAGAAGCCAAAAATAATATTATTTTGTTGAGGCCGACCTCTAGAGAAAATGCATAAATAGATCATGAGGTCTCACTATTGGGCATCCAGATTTGATGTTGATGATTGATGATTTCTTCTTGAGTGTTTGTGGAGCCAAGTGGTCTGCAGATAATCAATTTGTCTTTGGGAACGAAAACTCCCATTGATTGCATAACTGAGGGAGTGAAATATCTCTTGAAGGGTTGCAGATTGGAGGTGATATTTCAGTCACTTCATTGGGCAAAATTTGTGGCCAAGGGCCAATTTTGAAGACTACTATTATAGGAGCTGATTTGCATTGAAGAGTAGTATTTGTGGCATTGATTATTTGAAGGAAAGGACAGATTTTCAGTTGGCAAATTCTGAAGCTAAGTCTGAAGCAAAACAGGGACGCCATTGGAGACCTTTTTTTTATTCATTAGAGCTCACATATGCATCGATTCTTCTTGGAGATTGGGGCGCTTCCTTCCTTGGTCATTGCTGATGGTGTTTGGAGTTATTGAAGGCTTGGATTCATTGCAAATTATTTTATTTCTTCATTCATATCAGAACAGGGGCGATTTCTTCAAAAATTCGATTTGGCTTCCCAAGGTCTTCAACACACAAGATATTTATTGCTTCTTCATTGGAAATTCAAGGCGCCATCAAGCTCCAGGTTCCCTTGTGTTATTTCATGATATTTCATGTTATTTAGATGCATTTTAGATGGTACTACTGTAGGTGACAGTTTATATCAGACTTAAGTATTTATTCATATGTAAGCTAAGAGTCTTGGCCATTTCATCTTCATTGTAGAAGGTTGCATTGTCAATAATAAATCTGAAGTTGGGAGTTCTCTATTGCATTCTTGTCTATTTCTATCTTTAAGCCAATCGGGCACCTCATACAGTATATCGAAGGGCTGCTGCTCCTGTGCCTCGACTTCCCTAACCTGTTCAACTTCTTCTTCATTCTGGCGAGGCTCATCGTCCTCAAGTGGCTGAGTGTCACCTGACACTATATCATCATCATCGCCATCGTTCATGGCCGCCTCTAACTCCTGCTGAAACCGGAGGGTCGGTAATAGTCCCCATCATCATCTGATCAATCCTAACAGGTACGTTGGCACTCTGGCCAATCGACTCCCTCCGTGGAGGCTGAATATCATCCTGTATCACCGGTGCGACTCACTGCAATCCTCGATCAACAAACAAGGACACCTCCTGTATACTTGGAGAACGTGTCTCCAAAGGTAGTGCCACTGTGACTCGTGGAGGCTCTGGCTGAACTATTTCTTTCTTTCTGGACTCTGGCCCTCTTGTGATCTGCTTCTTTCGTCCTGTGGTGGGCGTCCTGTGATCTCCCATCAAGTTGTAAGTCAAAGCAATTGACCTACTTTTCAATTTGTTAACTCTCCTGTCAACCCATGCCCTGGTGAATGTCATAACTGGGATAGAGAGAGTATCCAAATCAGCAACCTCGGGCTCTGACCAATCTACAGGTGGAAGTGGAGTATCCCGAACAGCTGCATAATCTGGATGGACTACATCCATATCCTCATTAACCTGGTCCGGAACTGGAACTACCTCACACTCCCTGATCAAAGTAATCGGCAACCGAGAGAACATTCTCTTCCTTACTTCAATCTCATCAACTGCATCAGCCCAATAATCTTCTATGGTGGCCTTATGTTTGAACTCCTCCGACAGAACCCAATTGATGTTATGGTGCGGGTCATAGTGCTGTCGGCTTGTATGATATGAGAAGTGATAAAACTGAAGCTCACTCTCAGCTTCTCTAGCTGCCTGTATCGAAGGACACATCTCATCCGAGTTGCCCATCACAATTGGAAACTCTATCCCTCCTTTCTTCTTCTTCTTTTGGATTTTGTCAAAGGCTAGCAACTGTCTAGATATCTCTAGCATTAATATCTTATCTGTTGGGTACTTAGGCAGCCTATATGGGTATGAAGAAAATCCTTGCAGCCTAATGTATGAAAATCTCGAAAATTGAATAAACCAGCACCCATACCTTTCGATCAGCTCCTGGGCATCTCTAGAGATTCTGTGGTGTAACCGCTCCTGAAGCAGCCTCGTGATATACATGGTGAATGAATCATTGACACGTTTGTAGTGGGTTGTGCTTGACAGGTGCAACTGTGTACATGCCTCATGGATTTTGAATTGATGAGGGCCGCATCCAACAGGTTCTTTATAAGAAATCCCCCTGTACCTCGTCATTCGTGCCAACATATAAATAAGGTAGGAGCTCATGTAAAACGTTTTAGTCCTCCTCAAGCTCAGGAGCTGCTCATGTATATTATCGCTGATCATCTCAGCCCAATTGACATAATCCTTGCCTTCTAGCACCAGGTTGATGTAATAAAACATCCAAGGCTCAAAAATGTAGGACTGTGGGCAACCACCAACCCTGCTCAGCATCATGATAAGATCACAGTATTCTTGTTTCAGGTCCTCCGCTATGATCTGTTTTGGCAACTTCGCACGAGAAGGCTTGGGAGTGCTCATCCAGTGGGTGTTAATTGTGTCCATGCACCTCTCGAATGTGGAAGCATACATCCGTTCAGCCCGTTCTCTGGACTTGTAAATCATGTTCCTGTGCACCGGGATCCCGAAAGCTTCACCAATGGCTGCCGGAGTGAGATTGGCAAGCACTTGGCCATCTAGTGTCGTGATCGACCGGTGTTCCTTCTCGTAGCAGTTGGCGCACTCCATTATCAGCTCCGAACACTGAATAGCTGGCGGAAAACCAGCAGCTGCATATAATCCACTGTGGACGATGTTGTGCGAAGTGACCGAAGCCCGATGACTTCCAATTCCAAACAGCCTGTTCTTGAAGGTCTCCAGGTTGACAGAGCCCAGGTTAGTGTCTATCAACTTGCCCAGCTTTGAAATAAACTTTGACTCTGGCATGAACGTTTTGCTCAGCTTCTTGATCACAGCTTGTCTGGAGGCACCATTGTCCTTTCCGGTTGTCCTCGCTTCAGCCATCTGCAAACAACAAACATTCATCAGCAATTAAATTTAATAAAATAAGGCATTGTATAGGGGCTGCAGTCGAATTCTAGAAGCTGCAATAACTTTCGTGTTTGCAAACCTCAGCTTCTTCTCTTGAATAAGTTCGAATTCCAATACTTAGAACAGATTTCTAAGTAGACTTTGATGACTTTACTTCACAATCAGTAATCAGCAATTTCAACCTCTATGACTTCGTATCAGCAATCAGCAAACTAGCAAGTTCGTACTTTTAAAACTCTCAACTACTTCACTGCTTCAAGGCGTCTTTCTTCAACTGGCAACTTCAACTAAGCTCAATCAAATTTCAGTCACTAGCAAAGTCGTACCTCTTTCAAGCTTTCAGCAATTTCTCTAATCAGCAAGGGCGTACCTTTTCCAACCAGCAAGTGAGCACCTCTTGATTTTAGCACTTACTTCTCATCAACCCAAGGCGTACCTCCCTCAGCAACTTGCACTCCTCAGCAAAAATTTCGAACTCTTTCAAACTTCAGCAACTCACTGCAATGCTTCACTCTCAGAGCAAGTTCGACTTCCAGTTGTGAAAACAAGTGAAAAACTTGCTCATTTTATAGCTAGAATTCGAATTCTAGAAGAAGTTAATTTTAGCCAGTGCCATTAAACTCCACTACTCCACTTCACGAATTCGAATTTTCCCTCTCTGGTGTTTCTGACACTTGTCTCCAGTCGTCGGGAATATTATTCTTCTAGAAACTTGACTTTGACTGGCATTTTGGATTTTGCTTTCGAAAATTTAATTTAAATTCATCATTTTTTTACTCACCAGCCGGAGCTCTGTTACTGGAATTCGAATTTAAATTCTCTTCTGCTCTGGAAAATTCATCTTCGAAGGATTCAAACAAAATTATCTAGGCAATTCCTCTTGGACTCATCATTCGAAGAAAATTCATCTTGAAAGCACATTTTATTCGTTTTTGCCTTAGAAAATTTAAAATTCTCCCTTAGGAAAATTCACAATTTGAGCACTGATTAAATTCCTCACTGAAAAAGTGTCGGCGAAGTTTGAAAGACTTGGAAATCCATTCATCATTGCAAATGTTCAGTACCCAGAAGCAAATTTTCTTTAGAACGCCTCGAATCCATGGGTACCCAACGAACGGGTTCATTTAATTTTTTCAATTTTGAACCTTAGAAAAATATTATTTTCATCATTTAAATTCGTTCTTTGCCCGTGATCACTCTGTGTTGCTCTGAACTGGAAAACTTGAATTCATCCTGCACCTCTGACTTCATTGCTGAGTAAATTGCTTGCTCTTCAGAAAATTTCATCACTCTGAGCTCTAGGCGCATTTTCTGAGAAGAAAATAATTTGCCTTAGAAATATTTTTAAATCATCTTGCATTTTGAGAAGTTTCCCTTAGAAAATAATTTGATCATCTGCCAACGAGAGAAGTATCATCTTCACTTAGAAAAATTTACTCATTCCCGGCACGCCTTATTTCTCACTTCATACTTCACACTTGAAAGGCAATTTTATTAAAGTTTCTAACGCCTTAGAGGAGCTCTTCAACACTTAGAAAATATTTCACCTTTCCAGTTGAGGCGCCTAGCACACTTTATTTTATTTCCACCACCTTAAAATATTTCAACGCCTTCAAGATATTTCTAACACCTTATAACTCCCTTCACACATTTTTCAACACACACCACGCCTTAGAAATATTTCCATCCTTTAGGCTTTAGGCGCCTAACACACTTGAGAGGAAATTCAAAAATCGCGCCCAATACTTCCCTTCACCACCTCACACGTCTTGGAAGACATCTAGGACTTACCACCTTGAGCGCCTAACACTTACCATCTTTCACCACGCATTGGCAATATTTTTCACCTTAATTACCACCCTTAATCACTTTTCACATCCAAACATGGGCGCATTTCTATGTAGGAGGAGGATAAACTTGCTACCATGTCCCTTGTGACCCTTCATCTTCTCTATTTTCGTCTTGACATGCACAAGTTTGGGCGCATTTTGCCTATGGAGGAGGACGAAATCTTTGACTTTGTTGACTCTCCTTCACTTTGGGCGCATTTTGATGTGTCTAGTGGATAAACTCAAGACAACGCCTTAGGAGTGACTCTTCACCTTCCAAACTTTGTCCTCACATGCATGCATTTGGGCGCATTTTGCCCCTTGAGGAGGATAAGAAACTTTGACCCTGTTGACCAATTTGCTTTTGGGCGCATTTTGCCTTGTGTACAGGATAAACTTGCATCTTGGGCGCATTTTGAGGGGTGAGGCGGATTAAAATGTTTGACTTTTCTTTGACTTCTTTTGCCTTTGGCGCATTTCACCCCCTGAGAAGGATGAACCTGTATCTTGGGCGCATTTTGAGGGTGAAGGCGGATTTCTCATACTTAGAAATTTTTTCAACCTTCTGAACTTTCATTTTGGGCGCATTTCCTCATGCCTACAGGACGAACAATGTTGACTTCCTTTGACCTCTGGTGCCTTGGGCGCATTTGGACCCCTGAGCAGGATGAACGCCATACTTAGAATTTTTTATGCCTCCTTACTAGCTGGGCGCATTTCGTTATGCCTGCTGGATGAAGTTTCAGACTTGGACAAATTTTCATCATCCTTCGCCGGTATCGTGCCCTGCTATTTATAGTAAGTTTTCTCAATTTTGCACTTCTGAAGCTCAGATCAACTTGAAATTTCGAACATAGCTTCTTCATAACCCTATCAACCTGTCGACACTGCCACTTTTAGTCACCCTGCTATTTATAGCCTGTTTCTAAAGGTGGCTTACTATAAATAGTAAGCTCATGTTTCTGATAGCTCCCAAGCTCCGATCGAGTTGAAATTTTAATGAGGCGCTCCTCACCACGTGACCTGCTGGCTGACACCGGCGCATGCACTCAATTTACTATTTTTAGCCAGTTTCCAAATTGACTTACTATAAATAGTAAGTGCTCCGTTTGACTTGAAATTTCACCCGTGGCTTTGAAGAATGATCGTGGGTTTACCGGTTCGAAGATTTTGACTTTTGATGCCTATTTTTAGGCTCGAGCTGGAAACCCTAATTTGCATTGCATCATTATCAAAGATCTGTTTCTCTCGCGTTTACGTGGCGGCGATCATTTCGTGATCTGGCCAATGGCGGGAGGGGCGCGGGACCACACGCTAAAATAGCAAGTTCTCGCCTCGGGTGAGATCCCTCGTTTGCATGTCACACCATCAGCGAAGCTCTCGGAAAACCCATCGGGGAATCGCGACATGCAAAGAAACCTCGACATACAACCCTAAAAATAGCCTCAAATTTGAATCGCGTAGTCGTGCCGTTTTGCATGTTATACCATTGCGAAGGTCTCGAAAACCCGAAGGAATATCCGACATGCAAAGAAAATCTCTGCATTTGGACCCTGAAATTCGTGCCGGAAGCCGACTGCTAAAAATAGTAAGTCGTCTGTTTTTGCTCAAATTTGGCATGCAAGCAATCTGATATACTCTGAATGCAGTGTGATGATCGGAATCTCGAAATAGCTGACAAATTGCCCTGAATTTCACACTTACTAAAAATAGTAAGTACCTCAAAATTCGATGAAACTTTGCTGAGAGCCTGCTGGATGTCTGCTGACAACAACATTAAGTTCAGTTTTCAATTTTCTCACTTTACTTGACCTTGGACTGACCAGAAACGATGAAACCCTAATTTTGGACTTGGTCAGTATTTTCGCGTTTAAGCTCAATGACGGACACAACCCCCCGAAAGGCAGACACCAGAAAAGAGACAGAGCGGGAGAGAGAAGAAAACCCAAGCCAAAAGACCGGAACGGAGCAAAAATTAGGGGGTCCCCATCTTGAATGGGGCGATGTGTGAAAAGGTCACAACACGGGCTCGTCAGGAGGAGCTTCTGAATCAACTGTAGGCTGCTCCTGTATGAATATGCCTGAGAAGTCTAACCTTCTTTTTACGTTTTTATTCGATCTACTACCTTTGACGCCTTCTTGAGACTGACTTTTTCCCTTCCCCTTTGACTGTGCTCTGGAAGAAGAGGGAATTGTCTTTGGTGGCTCTGCTACTGGAATGGAGTTTTTCCTTTTAAGGATTAGGAAAACCTTGTTGTGCTCAAGGACTTGTCTTGTCCTGTCTTCAACTGAAAGTGACTCTTTATTAGCCCAGTTTGTAATGTCCCCATTTTTAGCACTACACTTTTCAGTGATCGATGGCCTATCCTTGGTGTGCTGTTGGCTAGTCAGAGGCAGAATTAGGGTTTCCGGCTGCTTGGTGAGTTCTTTTGAAGATTCAGGGGTTTGCATGTTGGAGTTGGGCTGTTTGGATTATGGATCCCTTCTGGGTTTTCAGAGAGCTTCGCAGAGGTATGACATGCAACTGCGTCGGGCAACCTTTCCGGACTTACTATTTTTAGTAAGTTACGACGGCTACATCTTGGAGTTTGGGATTTTGGATTGCGGATTCTTTCTGGGTTTTCAGAAGGCTTCGCAATGGTATCGCATGCACTTTGATCCGAGCAACTTTCTGAATTTACTATTTTTAGTAAATTCTATTTTTGGGAGCAGTCCAGTTGGCTTCAGTTCAACAGGCTTTCCTCTTCAGGCAATTCAGTTGGTATTATTGATTTCAGGCCTTTTGATGCATTTTTGGAGAAAGAAGTTATTTTAATTAAAATAATGTTATTTTTTAACATTAACCCCTTGGCCTAGCAGTATGACTTTAAGTTGTGTTTAAAAAGGGGACTTTAACGGGTGGACGCCTCATGAGGTATTTTATTAATATTCTAAAGTTGAAAATATAACTTGAGAAGGGGGACGCCAACTTTGAAGAGGAGTTTATTTTAAATTAAAGATAAATATTTGCCTTCAAAAAGGGATGCCACTTTGGAGGGATAAGGAGTCAACTTCAAATTTGAAAATGCTTTGACCTTGGTTTGGGCGCCCTTCTAGATGCTTTTGGAAGATTCTTTTCAAGTCTATAAAAGGAGGCTTCTATTCTTCATTTGACATCTATTGTTGCTTATCATATTGTTATGCTGCTGAAATGCTTTCAGAGCTTCTTCGAGGGATGCATACCTCCTAGATCCTTCGCTTGGTTCCGTGCTTGGAAGATAGCACCTAGCTAAGTTTTCAGAGACTGCTTCTCATCCAGACTAGCAGACAAAGCATCATAGTTGGAGTTTTTAGAGATTTTGTCAGTTTTGCATTTGCTGGTTAGGGTTTGGCTGAAGTAGAAATCTGCTCATAAGTCTTTGCATGATTTTTTGTTGGTTCTGGGTACTTTACCCTTGGCTTCCTCATCCTAGGGCGACCCTCTTTGGTGAGTTCCAGATTTTATTGTTGAGTGTATGATTTTATCTTCTCAAAATCGCCCTTCTCCTTGGCCGTACCATTCTGGGCTGTCTTGGGAAGTGTGCCAAAAAAATAATATTGCATTTTGATAGTCATTTCTCAGTCCAGTTTTCATTGTCAGCATTCTAGCTTTCATTTGCATCAGGTTTCATGTGATTTGGTTGGGTTTTGAGTGAGTTGTGAGTTATTTAGTGGGACACTGTGTTGCTGGTCTGTGTTCCAGATTGCTGATTTTTGTATCAGACTTCCAGAAGTTCGGTTCATGTGTTGTTTTCTCAATATTGTGAAGTCAAATAAGTCGGAACAGCATTCTATCAGTTGTTGCTTTGGTTTAACAATTTGTAACACTTTGTAATCTGCAGATTGTGCATTGTAAGGCTGTTAATAGTAGTACTATTTCAGTCATTTTTATATTCTGCAATTACTTAGTTTTAGAGCAGCAAACCTAATAATCTTTGGACGGTTTACTACCAGAGATGGGTGAATGAACTACACACTTAAAGTTCTTGGATGGTATTCCGCCAAGAAGGGAATTAAAGCTTTGCACTTCGTACATTGTATTTGCTCCCGCTGAATAAGTGGTAGAGCTTTCTTTCAGCATTGTATTTACTTTTTGTTACTTCGCCAGATGGTCGCTACGTACCCTACTTGGGTCGGAAAGCACATCCGTGGTGTTGAGTCTTTCAGCATTGTATTTACTTTTTGTTACTCCGCCAGATGGTCGCTACTTGCCCTACTTGGGTCGGAAAGCACATCCGTGGTGTTGAGTCTTTTCTTTTAATTGCTGGTTATGATTTGAGCTGACTTTTAATGGGTACTTGGTGCTTTGTGTTCTTTGAAGTTTGAAAAAATTTGGGTCAGAATTGGTTCGGATCATTACACAGTTAATTTGTGGAAGGGGCTGATCTTCAATTTGCTTCTGAGTATACATCGGGAGAAGCACATCTTCATCATCATCTGATAACCCTTCTATATCTTCATTTAAGCAGTCCTTCATCTGGTGGAGAGTGAGCCTGCTGTAACTACGCCTCCACACCTCGAACTCATCTGTACAATTACCCCAAAAATCTTCAAGTGCGGCTATATGATCATAGTTCTTCTCAAGTCGGCCAGCGTAGACACCATGAGGATCAAATGATCGCCTCTCGCTGTAAGACTTAAGACCGAGTTTATCTAACTCATCTCCCATTGTCTTGGCATCTGCAACAGTCCTGCATGTATAATGTCATGTCCCCTTCTCAGTGACATCTCTCAGAGGACAGGATTGGCCTATCACACGACCCTCGTAGGCTGATTGATTGGATAGAGGGTCACTTCGGAGCTTGGCTCAGCTTCAGTTAGTAGAGTTTGATCAGTGGTCTTTCGTTCTGGCTCGATCGGAGGCTTTTTGCAGAATTGCTATTTTTAGCAGTTCCTGGCAGGCAGTGTGGGACCCCTGCTATTTTTAGCAGTAGGGCTTTGGTGGCATCCGGAATCACTTCAGAGTTCGTCAGCATCAGACGGATCGGTAATCAGATGAGTAACGAGGAAAATATTAATATTTAATTATATTGATTAAATATTAATTATTTAATGATTTATAATATAAAGTTATAATGTTATATTATAACTTAAGTGATTTGCCTTGAGGGGTGCGCCCATCATCAAAAAGGGGGCCAGTTTGACATTTAAATTATATTAAAATATTCAGCTAAGAACCATGGAGAAATTAAAAGAATTAAAAGTGAATATTTTAATGAAACCCTATTCTTAAGGAAATCGCACTTTTCAACCTTATAGTGCATTTGCCTTGGAAATTGTGCCATTATGAGATTATTGGATTTTGAGAACTGATCAAATTGATCTGAGCACAGACTTTAGGGTTTGAACTCGACTTCCTTGGGGAACGAGCCATCTCCAGCGGAAAGCAATTCAGAGAGTGTGAAATATCACTTGATCTATTGCCAGCAGAGGTTTTCTCATACAGAGGAAATCACAGAACTTCAGAGTTAATTCATTTACAGAGGTTTCAGCTTATTCTTTCATCCAGAGATCATCTATTGACTTGGGCGCATCATATTCAGAGACTTAGGCATTGTTTTGAGGAGGCCGTACCAAACATTAAATCTGCTGTACCTGGCCGTACCTGTACCAGGCCGTACCATCTTGTCTGGAGCCGTCCTTTGCTTAGAAGGTGAAACGCCTTTCTCATTGGCTTCTTAACATCTCCAGTATTGGCGCACATTCATTGAGCAACATCGGGAATCATCAGACAGAGGGAGGAGAAGATCTTTCATTGCAGCCATACAATTCTGTACTTCTGTAGCAGCAAATACCAGGTTCTAAAAATATTGAAAATTCATTATTTAAGTCATTTCCTGTATCTGGGTATTCTTGTATTCAGTAGAAAAGATCAAATAAAGATACTGGCGTCCATATTCTTTCCATTCAGAGTTATTTTATTTTTATTGAATTTATTTCAATTTATTGTCAAAATCGTACCTTTCATTTATTGCATCAAAAACACAAAATTTGCAAAAAAACCAAAAACCTTCAGAAAAACGTAAAACTCAGTCAGAAGCAGTGTCAGGGGGAAACTAGGGTTTCTACATATAAATTCCCAACCCTAATGGAAAATGGAGGTAGGGTTTCCTTCTGTTCCTCAAGACTGTGTGAACATCGTGTGCTTGCCTCAAGAACTCCATGAAGACAACCTCATCTGACGGGTACCTAGGTAGCATGAGCGGGGCACCTGAATAGCCATAGACCCTAAGATAGGTGAATGTAGGGAATTGTATGAACCAATCTGCCCACTCCACCATCGCTGCCCTGGCAACTGGAGATATGCGGACGTGCAACTCATTGTCCAGGTCCCGCACAGTGTACATCAGAAAAGCCTCGTTCACTCTCTTGTAGTGATGCAAAGACTTCGTGAATTCCAACTGGGGATAGTAGTTATATATATGTTGCACACTCAATGATCCCTCGGTGTTCAACCCTCTGAATTGACCTTGATAGGCCACCAGGTAGACTAGGTACGACACCATATGGAAGACATGAAATTGGAAGTATTCTGTTATCTGTTGATGTAGACTGTCACTGATCAAAGTAGGCCAATCATAGAACTCGGTTTTCTTCATGATGTGGGGTATGGCGTAAAACATCCAAGGTTGAAACTTGGTGGCATCTTCTGAGCCAGTTACCCTGTTGAGCAAGGTGATAATGATGGCAATCTTGTCCTTAAACTCTCCTCGCCCAACGTTC
>VDFB02102974.1:78185-148822 GCA_007258455.2 Sequoia sempervirens
CTTATAGTTATCTAGGCATTTAATATTTCACTTATGCATTTAAAATTATATATTAGGCATTTAATATTTGCATCCAAGGTAGTTATCCTACCTCCTCTCACCTTACCTATATAAACAAGGTGCTTGTACATTTGTAAATCATCTCATGATATCTCACATATCTCATCATATTCTAGATATTGTAGATCAATTCATCACAGATCATCATTTGATCAAATTTCCTTCTTACTCATGTTGCAACACTTTCTTGTTCATGTGGATGGTGTCTTTCTTTGTTTGATCCTTTGAAGCATGCACAACCTCATTTGGGTTATTGTTCATTCATATTTCCAACATGGTATCAAAGCATAGGCCATGTAAAGTCCATCTCAAATTGGAAAGTTGAGTTGAGGAGATTTTTATTGTAGATTGGAGGATTTGCATTTCGAGCTAATTGATATCATCTAGAAGGTAGCTAATTTCTAGAGCAAATTAGGTCAGATCCGACCCTTCCATTGTGTATGGAAGGCCCAAAACCCACCATTTTCATATAAAATACTTCATTTTTTGAAGTAAATATATTTTTTGGTGATTTTTCAAAAAAAATTAGGCGACTCTTAAATTTGATGACTAAAAGACCATCACAGAAGCCCCCTCATGTCTTAATTAGGTAGTTTTCTTAAAATCATCATAACTTTTGACTTGGGTATCAATTTTTTTAAAATGAGATATCATTGGAAAGTTGGTTTCAAAAACTTTCTGATGGTGTAAGTATTATTATCAAATTTTACTCTTGGAATATTCTTTTTCAGCTTGAAGTGAAGATTCTATTTTGGACTCCCAAGCTCATATCTTTTCACCAGTTTTTCTAATTTTTGGCATTCCAGTGGCATTGTGAGGGTGATTCAAAGTTCTATCATTTTATCAATCTACTATTTCAAATTCTACTCCAAGTATATTCCATTGAGTTTTTACAATTTGAGCCATTTACTTGATAACTTGGACATACTATAATTTTGAGAGGGTTTATTTGTATTGGAAGGCTTCAATTTTAGTTGTGCATCATATTTGGTAGTTTATAATTGTTGTTGAAGGTTAATATCTTTGTATTTTTTTATATCTATCATAGTTCATTTGGACACGGAAAAAGTAACCCTTCTACTTTTTCTTCCTGTATGCCCTCCTTGTGATTTTGGCTTAATTTTTCCTTGATTTAATGATGTGAGGTGTTTTACATGTCCACATTAGGTCTTGGACCCTAGAAAAATGAATAAAATGCATGTCTTGTAAAGGTGTTATAAAGTGTTGTAAATGACTTTCACACTTTTCTAGACTTTTATTAAGCGTCTAAGTCTAATGGACCTATCTTTCTCTTAATTCAATGTTATAAAATGTATTCTCACACTAATCTAGAAGGCTTGTAAATTAAACCTAATTCTAATCTAATGTTGTAATGTGTCTTATACATGCACATTGGATGTTGTACCTTTCTAGGCTATGTGGACCTCATTTTAATATTGTAAAGTGTATTTAATCACACTTTCACATTGAAATTTGTGTCCCTAGCCCTAATTACCCTTTACATCATCATTAATAGGCCCCTATGGCCCCATATTATGCATCTTGAGGCATAATTTGATCAAAGACCCAACTAGGACAACATAAAAACTAAAATTCTTCATTCCCCGACAATCCAGCTGGCAAAAGAGCCCCTGTGGGACCAAGTCACCCATCTAGAAAAATTAGTCCCATTCAGGTGGGACTAAGTCACTGAGCTTGGCGACTTAGTCCCATTTGGGCTATTTTTGAGGTTTGAGTGAGAAAAATTGGATTTTAAGTTTAATTTTCCTTCATGTCAGCCTTGGGGATTATATTAACGAAAAAATTAGGTGGATTTCCTATAAATACAAGCTTCTAAACCCTAGTTCATAATCACTTTCATTATTCATTCATCATTCATCATGTTCTCAAGTCAAGCAAGCTATAGTTTTAGCATTCTAAGTCATCAAGATAGCTTTCTAAGGAATTCAAGGGTTGATTCTTCATCCATTGCTACAAAAATTTAAGATCTATTATCATGGAAAGTTTTTAATCCCTTCATTTCATGTTCATGCTTCGTCTTATTTCTTCATTTGGTTTAATTACCTAAAAGGGGTTTGACCAAGGCAAACCCTTATGCCCTAACCTTCAACATTTCTCTCTCTCATTGTTTGTTTGTAGATTTAGGTATCTTGAAGGCTTGGAGATCATTAAAGAATAGGTTGCAAATTTTTTGAAGAAATATCCTTGTTGGCTAGGTCAAAATATCCACAAAAAGTCACTACAGCCTCAAAAATCAGAGTTTCAGAACCAGACACTTGGAGGAGCAGAAAGTGCAGACTAAGAGCTTTCATTTCCACTTTCAAATTTTTAGAAAATCTAAAGTTAACTAAGTCACCAATAGTGGTGACTTAGTCCCACTATACCTATCTTTTAGAATTTTTTGTAGATTTGGATACCCATTTGGCTAAAACAGGCTCCGGTGCAGTTTTCTAGATATGGGACTAAGTCACCTTGAATGGCATAAGTGTCCCAGTAGGTCAAAATTTTAGAATTAGTAGCATTTCCAGTCTCCATTCCAATCTCTAACATATTCCCAGGTGCACCTATTTAGTTTCATTCATTTATGTTATTGTTTGTTTGTATTTCTAGGTCTTTTTGCATAGCACAATGTGTTTTAAAACATCTTGCATTTCTTAAGTTTTCATTCAATAATAGATCTATTTTATTAGTTTTCTACATTTAGGACATTACATTCAGGTATATTTCATTCATACTTGCATTATTTTTGAGTGGGGACAATGCCCATTTTGGCCTACCTCTCTTCTTTTAGGTGGAAAACCCTAGAAGTGTTAGAGAATCTTGTGGTGCCAAAATATTTGTCCACATTTTGGTGACCCCACCTTTAGAATACTTTCTTTTCTTATTTTGGAGTCCTTCATCATCATAGAATTAGCCTTATATTAACTGTTACCTATTTTTTCACTTTGAGCTCAAATAGGTAGAGCTGAATGAAGTTCATCATTTACAGGTACATAAATTTTCATGTTTTGCTGATTAAGTGTTCATTGATCATCATTGAGATCATCTTACATATGAATCATAGTTTTATTGTGCAAACATTTAAAACAAAAAATTGAGAAAATTTGCATAGTGATGCTTTTATTCATTTTGTAAAAATGTTGAATCCCACACAAGCCATGGGAGTAACTCATTTTGATTTTTACAATCAAATAAAGGGTGCATAAGGAATGGTATGCTATACAACTAAAAATAACAAAAGCATAGGGTAGAAGGTGATTCATCATTTCCTAGAATGACGAATCGTTGACAGTTGAGGTTTTCAGTTGTGACGTTAGCTCTAGCTCCATTTCCAGTTTCAGCTCCAGTTCCAGCTCCAAAAGCATCTATAGGAAAGATAAAAAATGACATTAGAGATGGTCTCTAAGAAATGACGAATAAAATCCTATCATATACCTACGCTACCAGCATAAATATAGAATATAATCGATCAGGCATCCATCAGATAATTGCAAAAAAAAATCAAGAGAAAAAACATAACCCAATGGAAGATTTCAGCTTCTTTTAATTTACTAACATGTTTGTTTCAATGTGCAGGAACAGGTTCATCATGTTCAAGATCATTTTATCAGATATGTGGAGTAAAACGGGCTCCCAAAAGGGTAGAGCCCAGCATATCTGGCAGATACCTCTCATCTAGTTATATATGAGAGCTTTATATTAGTCACAGTCATGAAGTAAGATTACTGTCACGAAAGAAATTCAAAGAAAAACTTAAGGCAGTAGCTTTCAAGCCATATGAATCTATATCATGGTGTAAATGTAATAGATCAAATTCTCATAAAGAAGCAAATGCATTGACGACATTCATTATGTCTTGGAAGTAGCTGAAGATAAATATTGAATCTGGTATAAGCTTACCAAGAATAATAGATTGTGGTCATTAAAGGAGCAATAGTTAAACATCGAAAGGGTAGTCGCGTTATGTGTTCATTTAATAAACATTGATCAAGCTTGCATAATCTTCAACATAAAGGGAGATATTTCTTCTTCATCATTCTTAAGGAGTTGAGTTTCAAGATAGTGGAGGCAGAGGAGATCATCAAGGAAACAAACATGAGGAATCCTTTGGAATGCTCAATGAATGTATGGATCAGAAATAAATTATGCTATCATTCAGCCATATGTTGTTGCCTCATATCGTATTTTTCTATTGTTTGTGTTTTTGGAATACATATGTTAAAGGTGTGACCACAAAGGCATATAAGCAAGGTACTAATTACAATAGCTACGGCTTATTAGCCTAAAAGAAATGATTGAAAGTGTCTCATCTTGTGGAGTGGGCACAAAGTATATAGGAACAATGATGCTCTTTAAATTTCAAGAGTAAGATTAAGTCAGCCCAAGCAAGGTGTTGACCATTTTCTACGTAATACCTGAATCAAAATGAAGATTGAAGAGATAGCACATAACAGTGGCAGTAAGAGCAACATGAATACATAGTTTTATTTGTATAAAACTTTCCTTATTCCAATGTTCATGTATGTTGAAGATAATAATACTCTAGCACATACAACTATAGCAGTGAAGAGTGAGGAGAAATACATTGCGTCAGTGAAGAGCCATATATCACATACATTCACAGTGGAGAATAGAGTTAAGTGAAGTCAAGCATGTAAAAGACAGAGAGAGAATGCATCTTGATGCTCAAAACAAGCTTCTTCTTATAGGAAAGTACAAAGAGCAGTAATTTGTTGTCACTCATGTGAACATTGAAATAAGAGGATATGAAGAGCAATTTCCAGATTAAATCCTTCAAGCTTGTTCATACACATACATCATAAAACCCAAATTTCACTTGTAGCTAGGCGCGGCCAAATATAGAATCTAGTGAAATTTTTCTAGCTGCAAAAGAATGTATTCAACAAAATGCAATAAAATAAGAATACCCAGGATACAAGTCGCGCCCTTAAATATCAATAGAAGGTGATCAAAACAAATATAAGGTGTTCAATGTAATGCATATGCAACAAACAGTTTACTTAATGAAAAGGTTCTCCAAAAAGAAGACACCCAAATGAAATAATAGAGGATGCAGCCCTTTAAATCTTTAGAAAAACTCATCAAAAGCTCAGAGTAGTTCATAGTCTTAGCATCAACCCAGCTCATGAACATGGTAGCCTACATGCATAGTATTCTGAAATATTGAAGGGAAGATGAAAACCCATGTGTTAATTGATATCTCATGGGATCTCATGCATTTAGAGATTTGGGTTTGTCATCAACAGAAATATAAAAGTACAGAGCAAAAAATGAGATATACAGCTGCAGCTTGCCCATGAGTCTATAGGATACAAGAAGTAGGGAAAAATGCCCATCATTTAGTATGGAAAATCCCATTAAAGTCCACACACAAATACAAAGAGATGCAATCAGAGGAAAGTAATAATGGCAACGGCTATACAAGGGAAAAATTGCATTTGGAAAGAAGAAAAAGAAAAAGATTTAGCACATACAACAGAAGGTAAACACTTACCATTAGTTTCGTGGAGATTTTCATCACAAATGGTTGAGGAAGTTGCAGTATGAACTCAAGATTGGAGCTCCATTTCAGTCCAAACCATTACTAGATCATGGTGACAGTAGCTTGTTTACAAAAATATGAAGTGAAAAATGATCATGAATTTAGGGTTCGAGTTTTTTCATCTTGCCCTAAGTCAACAAGTCTTTGACCTTTGCTAATGATTTTAAAAAAATCATTATGTTGTATTATTCAGCATGGTATTGACTTCGAATTCAAATAAACCTTATCATGTTTAGGGAGGCATGTGACTTAAAGAGAGATTTAATAGGAGTTTGACCTTCTATTGCATGATTATTGCATGATTTTTCAATAATCTATGTATTAAATATTAAGGTAATATCATATTACCTTAGTATTTAATATATATAGTATTGTAAAAGGAAAAGCAAAACTATCATATATTAAATATTAAGGTAATCATTTGAATTATCTTTAATATTTAATACTATCACCTTTTCCAAAACACAAGCAAACATAAGTAAAAGTGTTTTGTATAATCTTGAATTGCATCTTCAGTTCCGACACCAGTTGTGAAGATTAATCTTACACAATCAGAGATGGAGTTCAAGTTTCATGGGTGGATTGATATAAACGAGGTAGTTTTGCATGCTTTAGCCACTTTTTTAGGGATTTCAGTTTCAATTCGAGTTGCGGATCAATTATATGCTTTATGAAGGCCAGTTCAAGATTGAGTTCACTCATTTTGCATGAGTTTGAACCACATTTTTAGGGATTTTTTACTTGTGCTCGGATTTCACTTTGGGATTGTCATCTTTTTACTTTCAGATCACTTGCAGTTGCTTATTCATGCACTTTGAAGTGCATTCATTGTATATATTGAAAAAGTTTATCTTTTTCAATTCAGTTCTTGTTTTTCAGCCTTTGCACTCTGCAAAGTGAATCATCTTGTAACTCAGCTTTTAGATTAATACAGTAGTGTTTTTCTTATAGAAAAAGTGTGTTATTGCAGAAGATTCCTTTAATTTTCAGTATTTTAGAATTTGCCTTCTAGATTTCAAGCATCGTTTTTGTGAGGAATATGATCTAAGAATTATTGTGTTTTAGTTCTGAAACCTCTAATTTTTTCTGTCTTTTTTACATATCTATATGCAATTTAGTTTAAGTTCACTGGTTATGCACTATGCTTGTAATTGATTAAATCAATTTAGTTGTGAAAACCTCATTTTCCCTCAATATTGTATTAAGTCAAAGCCTCTGTTTAAATCATTCAAGTGATTACATTATCAAGTCAGGTTGTGCAGATTGGAGTGTTGAGAAGTTTATTGTGAGTCATAGTTGCAAATCATTATCAGTTAGGTGCATCACCTTCAATTTACAGTTTTGCATACATTTAGTAATAGTCTTTCTCCCTTTTCCAGCAAATCACCAGTTGTTAATCAAAAAATAAATAGGAAGCCGACCTATAATCTAGAGGTTTACTTTCAAATAGGGTACCCACAACCTGAAAGTAATCCAATGTTTCAACAGATTGTTGAATTTCAATATTCAAGCATCCGGGTGCAATCTGATTGACAACATTAACATTGCATTACATTTTGAATTAGTTAAATGGCATTTTAGGGTTTCAAATTTTGCATTAGTGAAAGTGCATATAGGTTGCATTTGTGCATCTTAAATCATTGATTTTTTTTGAAATTTTTCATTGGAATATTAGGTCTATAGCATAGAACACATAAAACATCAAAATCAATAAAAAAAAAAACTAAAAATTCTATAAAAAAATCCCCACTGGGACTCATTTGCCACTTTGGGCGACTTAGTCCCTTTATGCCCCTAAAACTACCTTTTATAGAACTAAAAACCCTATTTTAAAGCTTTTTCTTGCTGCCATTACCTATTTGTATAAGTTGGCTAATTTTTTGTAACATGCATTTCACTAAATCTAGCTTAATTTGTCTCATTTCATGCATTGCTTAATTTCAATTTTGCATTCACAACATTTCATTTTCAGATGTAACCAAAAAATTATCTTGCTTGAAAACTAAAAATTGCATTTCATTTTACATCCTTATATTGCATTTCAAGTTTGCAAATGTTAATCTCTATCTTCTCTAAGTTTGCAAAGAAAAATTTAGTTAATAAGTATGTTGGTCATTCATTCAATGTATTCCCTAGTTATGAGAGTCTCTTAGTGCAAGAGAGTGACAATGGTAATACTTTCCTTAAGCTTACACCCCCTCCTATCTCTCCTATTTTTGAGAATGATGTGATAGAAGAGAATATAAACTTGGATAACTATGATGATCATAATTGTACTTCTCTCGATACCTCTCCTTTTAGTGACGAAGGTATCTTAGTGAAAAAAGGTACACTCATTGAGAATCATGAAGGTCTTGTTTGTCCTTCTCCTCATTCTCTTAGGAAGATAGTATAACAATAGAAGATGAATTCATTTCCAATACTTTACTTAGTCTCCATTCATCTCCTAACACCTCTCCTCTTTGTGAAAATGCTTTAGTGAAAAAGGACACAATCATGAACAATGATGAAAAATACATTTGTGAGGAGGATACAACAATGATTGAGAATTCTACTATTCTTTCTCTCCTTCCTAATTTTCCTAACATTTGGAAAGGCTTATTTGACAAAGAGGATTCAATCATTGGCACACATAAAACTCATAGTTGTCCTTCTCTTGATACCTCCCCTACTAGTGATGAAGCTACTTTACAATATCTAACCATGGAATGTGATGAACATCTTACAAGCTCTCCTCCTAGGGTAGATTATATGGAACAAGAGAATGAGACCTTACCAAAAATAGACAATCAAATAGAGCCTTCTCCTAGTATCACCACTATTGATAAACAAGAAAATCCAACCATTGATCATCCCCCTATGTGCGATGAAGTTATTTTGGAAGCACCAACCCTTGAATGCCAAGAGCATTTGGATTGTAGTTCTCCTAAAAATTATCTTCCTAGGGAGGATATCATGGTGGAACTAAAGGAAAGCATTCGCCATAATGATATTATGCCCTTAGAAGAAGATGACGAGGCAACATTAAACTCTCCCTCACTAAGGGATTGTGTCATAGAAAAATGGCCCCTTGTCATTTTCATGGCCTTTTAGGTCTTGTTTCATGGTGTTGGAACTATGTTGCTCTGATTTTATGTTATTACATGGCTTGAACATGCTTATTTAGGTACTAGAACTCAAAGAACGACATCTTGTGAAGGTGTTGTGAAGTGTTGTAAGACATTTATATATTCTTCTAGACTCTATTTAATGCAATTTACCTAAAACCCACCTTTTCCTTCATCAACAAGTCCTATTTTGAAGTGTTGTAAAGTCTTGTAACAAGCTTTCACACTCCTCTAGGCATATTTTCACTATTTACACCCTTCTCATGCTTTATTTGGTCTCTTTATGCCCTCATAAGTTGTAATTAAGTGTATTTTTTAATGTTATCCTAACAAATAACATTAAATACAACATTTTTCCCGAAACATGTTTTTAGGTCCTAGGTGGGACCCATTCACCATGGGTGGCGAATGAGTCCCCCTTGGCCCCTAATTCAAAATATTTCAAATTTCCTTTTAGGATTTTATTCAAATCACTTGATGTTCACTTGTGACGAGGTATGAACAAATACTAAGGCACAAGAATTATATAAATAAGTGATTTTTACCTCATTTTACATCTCCTCACTCATTCAAACATTCAATCTCACATTTCAAGCATTCAAGCATTTTGCATCATCTTTTCAAGCACAATTCAAGCACTTTGAAGCAACCATTGACATTACTTCAGACTTGCATTATCAAGGGTTAGGTAAGTTGATAGCATTTGCATGTTATTAGTTTATATTTCTCTTTCATTTCATTATCTTTTCAAGGGTTTAACTACCAAAAGTGGGGTTTGACCAAGGCAAACCCCTATTTACTAACCCTCAATCATTTTTCCCCTATGGCATGTTTGTTTGTAGTTCTTTGTATGCAAATTTGACAAGTTATTAGGTGTTGAAGATTGATTTCCAAGTCAAATAGGTGCTTCAAGTCAACTCGAGTCAAATTCAAGCTTGGAGAGAGTTATTTGTCCATTTTATGTAGAACTGACTTCGACAACCCAACAAGCAGACTTTTCCAAATCTGGTATTGCAGAGTTGTCTCCTAATTTTTGAGAAATTTGGGAGATGAATAATTCACCACCTATGGCAAATGAGTCCCACCTTAAGACTGAAAATCTGAATTTTTTCAAATTCTGGATCCCAACAAACAGAGGCTTGTTTCTGACACTTTTTCACCAGGAGGACTAATTCACCACCCCAGGTGAATGAGTCCCACTGTGAAAATTCAGTAATTTCCATCAACATCCAAAACACTCCAAAATCATCACAATTCATCCAGGTGCACTTAGATTCATCTTTGTACTTTTTGTTTTGCATTATTTCTTCATTTACATAGTTATTTGCATATCACACTATGTTTTCAAACAAATCATAAATCTTAGTTTTGCATTCATGGTCAGCCATTCAGATTAGTCAATTTCATTTAGTTAAGTCTATTTACATTAAATAGCATTGCATACATCCTAATTTGAGTGACACATTAGCATTTTTGGCCCTATCTCTCTCCTTTTAGGTAAAAAATCCTAGAAGTGCAAGAGTAGTCCATAGGGTCCCAAAAATATATGTTTCATGGATGTTAATATTATTCGACATCAACTCATCCTTTACCCCCTTCATACAAACCTCAAACTCAAAACAAACCCGAACTTGTCCTTCAACCACCCAAGAACAATGTTTCATAGCAAATTGATTCATAATATTGTTGCTCATACATATAACACCTGAAACAATCCGCAACTGCCACAACCCACCCCAATACCCTTACCATTTCCTAATTCCATATTTCCTAGAGATCCTCAATTAAATTCACACATTAAGGAGTATGATCTTGTTGAACAACTTAAGAATACTCCTACAAAGATATCCCTATGGGATTTAATTGAGAATTCATCTAACTATCACACTATGCTTCAAATGGCCTTACAACAAGTTCCTATCCCTTCTAATACACAGCCGAATGACATAACAATCATGATCCAAGGAATAAATGTTGACATTTTTTTCCACCAAAGTGAACTCCCCTCTTTGGAAATGCAAAAACAAAATCATGCTTTCATGATCATAGCTAAATATAAAAGAATAGGGATAAAGCGAACCCTTGTTGATAATGGCTCTACCCTTAATGTGTGTAGCGTAAACCTTTTGGCTAGGATTCGTGTGGATAAATAAAAAATTTAACCAAGCTCTTTATCTATTGAGGGATTTGACAATGTAGGAAAACAACCACTTGGTGTGATCACTTTTCCTATAATAGTTGGAATGGCCACATTAGAAACACCGATCCATGTTATGCCTCATGATCTTTCATATAATCTCCTTTTAGGAAGACCATGGATTCATGCAATGAATGGAGTCCCTTCTACTCTTCATTGTAAAATGAAATACATCTACAAAAACAAAGTGTACACAATCAAAGCAGACCCTAACCCAAACAGTTGTTTACACATTGAAAAAAATAGGGAGAATCCTTTAGCAACACTGGCACCAACTACACAAGTCAAACCCATGCAATAGCATGACAAAGACAAACAAATTAAAGATGTCACAAAGCTATTAGATGATGATTGGGGTTCTTTATATTTTACACCAACATTCATGGGAGAATACAAGATCATACACAAAGACTCTGCCACGGGAAGAGGATCAACAGTAATGTCAACACAAAATTTGGAAGACCCTTTGAAAGCCTCCACCTCAACCACTTTAGAACCAAACACAAAAAATTACACAACAACCTTTGACGAAGTTGATTACAAACAACCACCCAATCCAAAAGAGATGCAAAATATTTATGGAAAAGGTTATGAACTTATGAAACAACTTGGCTTTAGTGGAAAAGGATGTGGTGCTAGAGAACATGGTATCCATGTCCCCATAGAGCCAAAAACTCAATAAATGACTCATGGCCTTAGATATTGTCCTTTGATAGAAATAAACAAGCCTTCACTCAACATCAACACTATCACAAAACATCCTTCTAAGCCAACATTAACAGTAGTTCATCCTAAATTAATCAACACTAGTGGTATTGATTATTCTCCTTTACAAGCAATGAAAAAAACAAAGACATCCTTGCTTAATGTAAATGACATCTTGTACAACACTAATGATTTGAATTCGTTAGATTTTACACCCTCCTATAAAGGAGAGAACAAAATCTCACAATCTAAAGAATATTGCATAGATATGGCATCTTGTACATCTAAGCAAGAGATATATTTGTCACAAGCTCCAGAAACACCTTCTACCATTGATCAAGAGGGTATCTTGTCGAGACTCTTCCAAGATCACTTGATATCCCTTCCTCCCAGAACTCGAATGAAATTTTATTACAAAAAATCATTATGTGCATATCATAGAGTTCACAATCATGCTACTAATGAATGTAATGCTTTGAGTAGTAAAATCCAACATCTTAAGGAGACTGGTGCTCTCCCATATGTGGGGGCACCTAATTCCTCTAATTGATACCAATTTTCACTCTAGTATATATCTTATAAATCATTATGTCTCACCCTTGTTATGCACTAAGTGGGGGAAAGGGGTTAGGTATCCTTGTCCTTGTATGTCACTTTTCATTGCCTCTTTTGGCTAGTTGTTAACCTTTCATGAACATATAAGAGCAAGCTTGGGATGTGGATGAAATTCCTTAAGCTAGATCGCATGTGACATACTACCATTTTCATGACGTAGTTTATCGAAAACATATGACTTGGCAAAGGGATTTCCGAGTAAGCTCTCATGTCTTCTTCTTCTACTTTAAATCAATTGCTCACAATAATGGTGTTAGCAACTGCTTTAAAGTGGGGGCATACATTGACACTCATATTTCAATGTGCAATTTTCTTTGTTCTTGTGATTTCCTCTCTTGGAAACATTAGGTGCAATGTTGCCTAGGATGAGACCTTGCACTTTTCCTCTCTTGGAAACAAGATGAGACCATTTTCACCTTTCTTCTCTAGGAGACATTAGGCATGATGTTCCCTAAGAAGAGACCTTGCACAAACTAAGAAAAATCTCTTTGAACATTCCTTGTACTATCTTGCATTTACAATGTCTATGAGTTTCAAGCATACAAAGTTTTGCTTGCCTCATGGAGCTCAAAGATCTTTTTTGTGTGGCACCTTATTAAAGTTATTAGGAGGTATAACTTTGGTATGGTTGAGCAAGAATCCCACTCTAAGGCATGCATTTCCCCATAGCCACTCACGTGTATGTGAGCACATATCAGTTGTACGTGTCTCACCTTTTAGGACTTCTCACCTGATGGATAGCCAAAAGTTTCGTTGCCTCAGAGTGAGTATGCATTTTTTGACAAATAGCCTAGATCTTATCCACAATGTGTTGGAAAAATGGTTGAAGCTTGATCCACCTTTTTATTTTCCCCCTTTTCTTTCTTCTAGTTATTGCCATTGCATGATCACATATCTTGTTTTGTTGTAAATCATTCACCTTGTGCATGTCTATTTGCACTTATGTTAGTTTGACTTAGGATTTTAGATCATGGGGGCTTGATTCTCATCGTACCACATGTCTTCTTTGACATCTTCTATCATCTCGTACCCCAAATGAGTCCCACCAAGATTCTACACTGTCTAATCAACCAGCCCTTCATCATTGCCTCCTCATTAGTGTATCGGGGAGACCATCTCAAGAGTCTCGATGATGAAAGCTTGTCACACCGATCAACACATCATTTCGATGTGGTTCCACCCTATCACCATGTCACGCATTGTAATCCACAAGAAGGATGTGGATTACCCAATCCCATCACGCCATGCATTTTCTTGTCCAACACGTCATCCTTATCCTACTGATCCCACCATGGTCCTCAACCTTCCAACACTCTATCGTTGGGACCCCAACTCTTCTTCCAACAATACACCTACATTTCACTGATCACCATTGTCGGCCCATCGCAAGAACTCCAAAGGTCATTCCGCCAATGTCTAATCCTTACATCGATGAATTCCAACTACTGCCAACCCATCATTCTATCATTGGAATGAGGGAACAACTCCAGCCAATAAGCCAAACTCCTTCCGATGAGGGAATAACACTAACCAAGGGGGGTAGTGTTGTGACCTTTTCACACATCACCCCATTCAAAATGGGGACCCCCTAAATTTTGCTCCATTCCTCGTCTTTTGGCTTTGGTTTTGTCTCTCTCTCTCATTGTCTCTCTTTCTGTTGTATGTCTTTCCGGGGTGTTCCCGCCTTTGAGCTTGAACATGAGATTTTGGCTAAGTCTATAGAATTAGGGTTTTGAATTTTCTGGTCAATTTAGAGTCAAATGGAGTGAATAACTTGGAATCTGAGCTTCACGTTGCAATCACCATCCTTCCAGTAGGTCCCTAGCAAAATTTTAGTGAATTCTAACAACTTACTATTTTTAGTAAGTACCTAATTTGGGGCATTCTCTTAGCACTTTTGGAGTTCTGATCGCTACACTGCATCTAGAACATGTTAGGCTGCTCGTCTACAAATTTTGAGCTAAAATGGACAACTGTCTATTTTTAGCAAGTTCAGCTTCGAGAGCAGATTTTAGGGTTTATATGTGAAGTTCTTCAATGCATGTCTGGAGATTCCTTCTAGGTTTTTTGAAACCTACACGATGATATAGCATGCAAAATGAGATGATGACTTTCAATATTTAGCCTTCATAGGCTATTTTTAGGGTTTGCATGTTGAAATTTTTCTTAGCATGTCTGAACATTCCTTGTGGGTTTTTCGAGGGCTACGTAGTGGTGTAACATGTAAATCGGGATCAACACCTTTTTAGGAACCGACTTCAGAGGCTATTTTTAGGGTTTGCATGTTAGATTTTTCAGCGCATGTCGAGTGATCCTTTATGGGTTTTTCAAGAGCTACGCAATGATGCAACATGCAAGGCGAGATGATCAGTTTTTAGAGACTTACTATTTTTAGCAGTGTTGACGTGGTTTTTGAGACCGCACCAACATAGAATAAAGTCTCCCAACGGACGCTCTATCCTCTCTTGAACAAAGTATTCAGCATGCTAAGATTGCGAGTAAGATCATGCTTTCAACTCCAAGGTTCCTTAAGTGCGAATAGGCTCAGTTTGGCTCGATGTGATATTGCTGGTATGTTAAGGGGACTTACACAATTGTTCGGGGTTGACAGCAGACAGCGGACTAAGGGTTTTCATGTAATTCGAATGATTTGGCAGGTGAAACAAGTTTCCTAATCTAACCGGAAATGAACTGAATTTAAAAGGGTGTAGGGCCTAAGAAGTTTATGTTCTATTCTAAATGCAATATGTGGACTTCGTTTCAATCAACAGATTTCACCTAGCCTCACATCGGACAGCCTCAGTAAAATCGGTGCAATCTTCAAGGGAAACAGCAAAAGATGTTCAAGTTATAATTTAACATACATACACCATCAGAACGATGCATATAAGTATGTAAACCACAACCGAAGTTAAACACAAAATAATCTCCAGTCGACCACACAAGGCGAACTTATCATCAACAAGCCGCTAGTGGTATGGAATAAAGCGAAGCTATCTCAATAAAACACCACACACCAAAATAAGCTACTTGCATGAATTTAAACTACTTGGATACGAAAGGAAGAAGAAACCTTGCTAGCATTTCATGACAAGACGAATTCCATCATCAATGAAAAGATCTATTATCATAAAATGTGTTACACAACAATCTCCTCAAAAGTTTTCAAAGGGAAAACTTTCTCTCTTCTCCAAATTATGCAAAAATGCTCTACAATGCTACACTACTAACTCTAATACTAATACTCTCTCAATGTCTACTCTACTATTCCAATGTCTAATCTAATTCTAATGAATTACAAATGAGGGGGACTCCCCCTTTATATAGCTAGCCAAGTCCCAAAAGACGGCTAGGGTTACAATCAATAGAGTGGCTAGAATCGTGCCACCTTAGCCCTAAATAATATTGCCCTAAAAACCGCCACAGAGGAGAGTGGGGTAATAAATGTGCCATAATGTCCACCATCATCCTTCTAGAAGATTCCATTTGTAGACGCGTTCACACTGTTCTCGATCTTCTTTCTTGGCGTTGTTCTTTGATTTCTTCCACTTGAGGGTCTTCATCTTCGCCACTTTGAGTTATACTAAGTCTTAACACTTAGCCATTTTCTTGCAAATTTTCCTCCTTCGAGATTGTAACTCATCTTCATCGTGCTTCCACTTCAATTCATCGTGCTCTGGCCTCAACATTTCTCCTGCAAAACAAGCAAGGAGAGGGGTATTAGAATACTTCATGATATAAACTTAACTCACTTACCTGATTTTCATGCTTTGATCTCCAAGCGTTCATCGCCAACTTTGTGTTCAAGTTCATGCCTTAGATAAACTTCATCTTTGGGAAATTCATTTCACCTGCTGGAGCTCTGATAGCCTCGATTTTATTCATTTCTGTCTTAAGTAAACTATCTTCACGGAGGACTGAAGCAAATTCACCTAGGCAGCTCCTTTCAAATTCATCGTCTGGAGGATTTCACCTTGAAAACACATTTCCTTCACTTTGCCTTAGAAAATTTTCAAATTTCCCTTAGGAAATACATCAACCTGGTGCCCACCAAAAATATCCATCCTGAAGGCCGCAGCGAAGCATGGAAGGCTTCAAAATTAACTCCTCATTAACAATCTTGGATACCCAGAAGAAAATTTTCTCCAGAACGCGTCAAATTCATGGGTACCCAACGAACGGGTTCATTTAATTTTCTTGAATTTTGAACCTTAGAAAATATTCTTTCATCAAATTTATTCTCGTTCTTCGATCTCCTCTGAGAATTTTGCTCTGACTTGGAAAATTTTTATCAATCTTGTGGAGCTGGCATTCACTGACTTTACCTCAGGCGACTCATTTATGCTTCAAGAAAAAAATTCCATCACCTCTCCAGACTTAAGCATTTTTCTAAGGGAGAAAATATTTTGTGCCTTAGAAATTTTTGAATCACTTCGAAAAACTTGCCTTAGAAAATTTTACATCCAACTCGACCAATTTTGCCTGTGAAAATATCAACTTCATTTAGAAAATTTTATTCATAGAGATTCCTGGCACATTTTATTTTCTAGCCACCACTTCGTATTTAACTTCACACTTGAAAAATATTTTTGGAGCTCCAATGCCTTAGAGGAAATTTTATCACCTTGCAACTTCAACGCCTTAGCAATATTTGCCAACAACTTGTATTTCACCACGCCTATCATATTAAACCTCTCCTCTTTTACACTTGCCAGAAGACTCCACTTTCAACGCCTTAGAAATATTTCATCACCCTTCTTATACTTTATTTCACTTTGCCACCCTTGGCGCATAGCATTTGGAGAATAATATTACCACACCCTTTATTTCATACTTCACATGCTTCAAAAAAAAATTCTAACACCTTACCACTCATCACCTTCAACGCCTAGCACTTTTATTTCACCACCACACTTACTCTTTACTTGGCGCATATTAACATGTGTGAAGGATAAAACCACGCCCAACATCTTGTTCTCACACTCCATACGCCTTAGAGAAAATTCTCCAACATCACCTACCTTGAGCACATTTATCACTTGAAGAGTGATGACGCCTAGCATATTATTTTCACCATGCCATTAATCACATTTCACCCCGCTTACCACCTTCACTTACTTTTACCTCACTAAACTTGGGCACATTTGGAGGGGTGAGGAGGACAAAAATCTTTGACCTTGTTGACTTGCTTCTAACTTATTCCTGCATGGGCGCATTTTGATGTAGGTGGAGGATGAAGTTTAAAACAAGGGCGCATTTTGGAGCCTATGAGGGATGAAACACATGCAACGCCACCTCTTGGAATATTCCCTCCTTTTGTCTTTACATGGCCCATTTTGGGCGCATTTGAGCATGCAAGGAGGATGGAAATCTTTGACTTTGTTGACTCCCTCCTTGCTTTGGGCGCATTTTACATGGTGTGGAGGATGAAGATTTCAACGCCTTCCCTTGTTGACTTGTTGACTTCAAATGTGGGCGGATTTTCATGTAGGAGGAGGAATCTTTTCCAACGCCTTAACTCTTGTCCTCACATGCCTCATTTTGGGCGCATTTTACCCCTCATGCAGGATGAAAATGTTTGACTCCTTTGACCCATTTTTTTTTGGGCGCATTTCAGCCAGGGTGAAGGATGGGCGCATTTAGACATATGTGCAGGATGAGTTTTAACTTAGCCATTTTTTTAAAACTTTCATGCTTCAAGGTGGGCGCATTTTGGGGTGAGAGGAGGATGAAAAACTTTGACTTTTTGACCTTTTCTCTCCTTGGGCGCATTTGGAAGTAGCTGCAGGATGAGATCAACACTTAGAAAATTTTCATCATGTCTGTTGAAGAGGGCCTATTTCAAGGTGGAGCAGGATAAAGTCTAGACTTAGACATTTTTCATCTTTGCCAGTTTCTTCATGCCTTACTATAAATAGTAAGCCCTTTAATTCTCAAACTTTGAAAGCTCAGATTGCCTTGAAATTTTGAACACTGGATCCTTATGACTTCATCAACTTGTCAGCACTGCCATTTTTAATCACCCTGCTATTTTCAGCCCATTTCCAGAGGTAGTTTACTATAAATAGTAACCTCATGTTTCTGATGGCTCCACTGCTTCGATTGATTCAAAATTGTAATGAGGCGCTCCTCACCACGTGACCTGACTGCTGACACTAACACATGCACCTGATTTACTTTTTTTAGCACCTTTCTAAATTGACTTACTATAAATAGTAAGTGCTCCATTTGACCTAAAATTTCACCAGCAGACAGCCTGAAGAACGCTGATCGCGGTGGTTTACACCGGATTTCGAAGATTCTGACTTTTTATGCCTATTTTTAGGCTCCGAAGCTGGAAACCCTAATTCACTTTGCATGCACACCAAATGAACTTTGTTTGCCTTCATTTCTGTGACACTGCGATAAGCTCGTGATTCTGAACTGCTGGGAAGCGGCTGCCGCGACACACCTACCAAAAATAGCAAGTAACTTACTGAGTGAGGATCCTCGTTTGCATGTCACACCACTGCAAAGCTCTCGAAAAACCCATCAGGAATCACCTGACATGCAAAAGAGACCTCGACATGCAAACCCTAGAAATAGCCTCGGAAGGCTGAATCCTGAAAGTGGTCATCTCACTTTGCATGTTACATCGTTGCGAAGGTCTTGAAAAACCTAGAAGGAATATGTAGACATGCAAAGAAAAACTCTGCATCTGCACCCTGAAATTTGCTCCGGAAGCCAGACTGCTAAAAATAGTAAGTCGTCTGTTTTCGCTCAAATTTGGCATGCAAGCAGTCTAATATACTCTGAGTGTGGTGTGACTGTCGGAATCTCGAAAATTTTGACGAATCGCCTGTAATCTCACACTTACTAAAAATAGTAAGTACCTCAGAATCTGATAAATTTTTGCTGAGAGCCTGCTGGAAACACACTGACAACAACGTTAAGTTCAATTTTCAATTTATTCACTTTACTCAACCTCAAACTGACCAAGAAGACTCAAACCCTAATTTTCAGACTCGGCCAATTTTCATGTTAAAGCTCACTGACGGGCGCAACCCCCCCGAAAGGCAGACATCAGAAAAGAGACAGAACGAGAGAGAGAGAAGAAAACCCAAGCCAAAAGACCAGAATGGAGAAAAAATTAGGGGTCCCCATCTTAAATGGGGCGATGTGTGAAAAGGTCACAACAAGCAGGTCCATTCTGGCGGCTGCCCAGCGCATCAGGATTACAAACAGGGTGAAGTGCATCAGAAATGGGGTCAAACAAAGACCATTTGAGCAACATGCAAGTCAAATTAGGGTTTCCAGCTTTAGGACCTAAAAAGAGGGGTAAAATGCCAAAAATTTTGAAAATCGGTGTATCCCACTGAGATCAGCATCTTTCAAGCTATCCACCGGTAAAATTTGAGGGCAATCAGAGCACTTACTATTTATAGTAAGGCATTCCAAAAATAGGATAAAAATAGTAAATTAGCAGCATGCGCCAGTGTGAACGGGCAAGGCTACCGATGAGGGTCACGGCATTCAAATTTCAAGTCAAACGGAGTTGGGGAAGTCATGAAATCAAGCAGCTGCTATAAATAGTAAACCACCTTCAGAAACATGCTATAAATAGTAGGTCAGCTCCAGATGGTAGTGTGAACAGAGTAACTAGGTCATGAGGATCCTGAGGTTAAAATTTCAAATCAATCTGATCTTCAGAAGAGAGAAAACTTGGAACTTACTATTTATAGTAAGTATTGAGCTGGCAGAAGGAAAGAGGAAAAAATGCCTAAGTCTGGAAAATATCCTCCTTCACATGCAAAATGTGCCCATCTCTAGGCCAGGTTGATGCAATTTCCTAATTCTGCACTCAAGTCCTGCTTGACCCCCTCAATGCGCCCAAGATGACTGGTAGAAAGTTGATAAAATTTCTAAGTGTTGGAGATAAATCCACCTCCACCTTGAAAAATGTGCCCTCATCTAGCATGAGATAGGAAAAAATTCTAAGTGATGAAAATAAGTCTTGCTCACTACTTCAAATGCGCCCAAGGAGAGACAAGTTGATGAAAAAAATTTAAGGCATTGAATTCGTCCTGCAGACCCCTGAAAATGCGCCCTCATCTAGCATGAGATAGGGAAACATTCTAAGTGATGAAGATAAGTCCTGCTCACTACCTCAAATGTGCCCAAGTCAAGTAGGGTCAAGACAAAAATTTTCCTTTCTCCTCTCTCCTTTGAATGCGCCCATGCAAGGTGAGGACAAATGAAAGGATTCCAAGGCGAGGTTGAATTCCTCCATGATATGTCAATTGCGCCTTGCTTTGCATGGAGAGTTGAGAGAATATTCTAAGTGGGCCCCCCTCCTATGCGCCTTGACTAGAAGAAGAGGTTTAAAATTGTCTAAGTATAGAAAACTTGAAGTACCACCATCTATTTGCGCCTTGTCAACTAGGAGGTGATGAAAATATTCTAAGTGTTCAAAATTGAAGGCTAGACCCCTTGTGTGCACCCAAGAAGTTTTGAAGGCAGAAAAATATGCTAAGGCATGTAAATTTGAAGTAAGGCCCCTTGTATGTGCCTTAGCTACTTGAGGTAGATTGAAAAAGTTTCTAAGTATGCAAGAATGGAAGTAAGCACCTCCAAATGCGCCCTAGGCTGGAGAAGGCAAGTGAAAATTTACTAAGTCATGAAAATTGGAAGCCCACCTAGGTAAATGCGCCTTAGCTTGGAGCCAACTTGAAATTTTTTTCTAAGGCAAGTGAAATGGAAGCCTAAAGGGTGAAATGCACTTGGAGTTGGTGAAAAAAAATTTGAGTGTTGAAAATGAAACCCCAGACCCTCACATGCACCTGAAGAAAATAAACAAGAAGTTCAGGCTAGAAAATTTTCTAAGGCACAAAATGGCAATTGATACATGAAAATGCACTCAGTTTGAAAGTGATTTGAAAATTTTCTTAAGGCAGGGAAAAACACAAAAGGGAGAGGTAAGATGAACTTTGATGATGAATTTTTTTCTAAGGCATAGAATTCCACCTTCCTCTAGAGGAAAACATGCCCAAGTTGATGAAGGAGATAAAATTTTCATAGGCATGAATAAAATTGGCGAGAAGAAGTTAGAAGGTGCCAGCTTCACGAAGATGATAAAGTTTTCAAGGCCAAGCAAGAAAATACACCCAGAGATGAAGAATGAAGATAAATATTTTTCTAAGGTTTAAAATTCAAAAAATTAAATGTACCCCTTCATTTGTAGACCCATGGATTTGACACTTTCTGAAGGGAATTTTCTTCTGGGTATTGGATGTCTGCGATGAGGAATGGATTTTAAAGTCTTCCACACTTTACTGAAGCCTTCAGGATGAAGATTTTGATGGGCACTTAAATAATGAATTTTCTAAGGCATGACTAGATGATTTTCGATCAAGTTCCTGATGAAAACAATTTTCTCGAGCAAGAGTTGAATGAAATATCAGAGTGAATACCTCAGCTAGTGAAATGAAAAGGGAGCAATTAAATTAATATTTTCACATGGTGATTTCAAAATTCTAAAGTGAAGTACACCCAAGGAGTATAAGATAGGAATGAAAATGGAAGCTCAAGTCTTCGGATGCCCCCTAAGGGGGATGAATGTGGAAATATTCTAAGGCATGACGAATTTAAAGGAAAACGTTGTGCTAAAGAAAAATGATGAACCCTATCAGATGAAGAGATCACTCAAACCTCAAGGATCAGAACATTGAGATTAGGTAAGTAAGGTGAGTTTATATGATGAAGTGTTCTGATGCTCTTCTCCTTGCTTGTTTTGCAGGATGAATGCCAGGACCGAAGCACGATGACTTGAACTGATGAAGCAAGTACTCCAAGACTACATTTCAACCTCAAAGGAAGAAAAGTTGCAAGAAATGGCTAAGTGTTGAGACCTAGTATGTGCCCAACCCGTTGTAACCTTTTTCACACATCGCCCCATTGCAAATGGGGACCCCCTAATTTTGGCTTGATTTTAGTTTGTTTTGTCATTGTCTCTCTTTTCTGCCATCTGTCTTTCTGGGGATGTGCCCATCTTTGAGCTTGAATTGAACTTTTGGCCAAGTCTAAAAAATTAGGGTTTTGAATTTTCCAGCCAACTTGAAGTCAAATGAAGTGAATAACTTGAAATTTGAGACTAACATTGATGTCAGTATGCTTCCAGTTGACTCTCAGCTAAATTTCATCAGATTTTGACGACTTACTATTTTTAGTAAGTGTGCAGTTTAGGGTGTTTTCTCAGCATTCTTGAAATTTCGACAATCACACTGCATTTAGAACACTTCGGGCTGCTCACGCGCAAAATTTGAGCTGAAACCGACAACTGTCTATTTTTAGCAGTTCAGCTTCCGGGGCAAATTTCAGGGTTTAAATGAAGAGTTTTTCAGTGCATGTCTAGAGATTCCTTCTGGGTTTTCAGAGACCTTCGCGATGGTGTGACATGCAAAGCAAGATAACAACTTTCAGAGTTTAGCCTTTGGAGGCTATTTTTAGGGTTTGCATGTCAGGGTTTTCTTTGCATGTCTGCATATTCCTTGTGGGTTTTTCGAGAGCTTTGCAGTGATGTGACATGCAAACGAGGATGGTCACTCATTTAGGAACTTACTATTTTTAGCAGATACGTCCCAGTAGCTGCCTCCCAGCACTTCAAAATCATGAACTGATCGCAATGCAACAGAAACGAGAACAAATGAAGGTCATTTGATATGCATGCAAGACCAATTAGGGTTTCCAACTTTGGGACCCAAAAAGAGGCATAAAAAGTTAGAATTTTCAAAAACCGGTGTATACCACCACAATCAGCATCCTTCAAGCTATCTACTGATAAAATTTGAAGGCAAACAGAGCACTTACTATTTATAGTAAGTCATTTCAGAAACAGGCTAAAAGTAGAAAGTCAGCAGCATGCGCCAACGTCAACGGGCAGGTCACGTGGTGAGGAGCGTGTCATTCGAATTTCAAGTCAAATGGAGTTGTGGAAGTCTCAAAAGCAAGCAGTTACTATAAATAGTAAGCCACCTCCAGAAACATGCTATAAATAGCAGGTCAAGCAAGTGATGAAGACCCTATGGTGCGATTTTCAGATCAAATGGAGCTACAGAGATTCGAAAATCAAGCACTTACTATTTTTAGCAAGCCTATGCAGAAGAATTAAAATCAAGGGTAGAACACGACAGCCATGCAAATGTAGAATCCAGCCACGATCACCACTTCGGGCATTCAGCACATGAAATTTGAGCTTATTCTGAACATTTACTATTTTTAGCAGGTTGCTAAAAATAGCAGAGGCATATGGGTACCGGGCACCAGTAGCTCAATCGTGTCACTAGGATCTGGACAAAGTTAAAATCAAGCCTTCTGGAATTGGGAATTAGCTTGAAGTGCAAAAAATTGACAAATTTTCTAAAAATAGCAAATTAGGGTTAGCATGATCGAGTCACCCTAAATCAGGCAAAGACCATAAAATTCACTGAAATTGATAAATTTTCAAGTCCAACCAGTGAAGAACACCTTTAAAAGTTGAAGGTTGGTGGAAATTCTCTAAGCACTTGAAATTTGAAGTTCTCAGGCCAAATGCTCCGTGAGAAGCTGAAGATGAGGCAGGAAATTTAATGAAGGCATTGAAAATGGAAGCTCACAGGATGATATGCACACTCAAGCTGGCAAGAGGATGAAAATTTTACTTAGGCATTAAAACATGATGCTCACCCATGAAAATGCGCCCTTGAGGAAAGGATGAGGGTGAAAATCTTCTAAGTGTTAGAAACTTGAAGTTGCCTACTCAAAATGCGCCCTTGGGAGAAGATTAAAGCTCTAAAAAATTCTAAGTCTGGAAAATTGGAAGCTTGACCCCCCAAAAGCGCCCAAGGAGGAGGAGGTAATGGAAATTTGACTAAGTCACTTAAATTGGAAGTAGACATGTGAAAATGTGCCCTTGAGGAAGAAGATGATAGGAAATTTTTCTAAGTACTTGAAACTTGAAGCACAAGGGGTTATTAGCACCCAAGGTAAAGAAGAGTTGATAAATTTCACTAAGTGTTGAAACTTGGAGTAGAAGGGGTGAAATGGGCCCAACTTTGGAGGAGACTTCAAAATGTTCTAAGTTTCGAAAATTGGAAGTAAGGGGTCCAAAATGCGCCTAGCCTTGAAGAGAGGACCTTGAAAGTTGCTGAATGTTTCAAATTTGAAGCATGACCTCTGGTGTGCGCCTGGACTTGCCTGTAGAGGTGATTGAAAATGTTAAGTGTTGGAAACTAGAAGTAGCAACTTCTATATGCGCCTAGAGAGGAAAGAGATGATGATGAATAAAATGTTAAGTGTTCAAAATTGAAAGTGCAACCTCCTAAATGCACTCAAGCTTGAGGGAGTAAATTGAGGAAATTCTCTAAGCGTTTAGACTTGAAAGTCCACATGCCATTTTCACCCAAGGAAGTTGGAGTTGGAAAATTTGCTAAGTGTTTAAAATTGAAAGCACAAGGTCTAAAATGCGCCCCTACTTCAAGGATGAGCTAGAAATATTCTAAGTACTGCAAATTGAAGCCTCACACCTCCAAATGCGCCCCTCATGGAAATATCAATTGGAGAAATCTTCTAAGGCATTGAAATTAAAAGCTCAAGCTATGATTTGCGCCCAAGTTAGATGAATGTAGGAAAATGTTCTAAGTGTCAGAAACTTGAGGCTACCACTCCCATTTGTGCCCAAACAATGGAGGGGGGTGAAAACTTTGCTAAGTGCTTAAAATTTGAAGGGACACCTCCAAAATGTGCCCAAGGTAGCTATATGTGAGTTGAAAGAATTTCTAAGCCATAAATTTGAAGCTTGACCCTTGACTTGTGCCTTGACTTGGAAGAGAAGTAAAGAAATTCTCTAAGTGTTTCAAAATGGAAGGTAACCCTCCAATATGCGCCCATGCTTATGATGGTGAGTTAAAAAATGCCCAAGACATGTAAATTGGAAGCTTGACCAAGTAAATGCGCCCAGCAAGGAGATGACTTAGAAAATTTTCTAAGTGTGAAAAATTTGAAGTAGAGAGGTTCAAATGTGCCCTTGAAGGATTGAAGTGACTTGAAACTTTCTAAGTGTATGAAAATGAAAGTCCAGACCCCTGAATGCGCCTTAATCAAAGGATGAAGCTAGAAATTTATCTAAGGAAACAAAGGTGGAAGTTTAGACCTCCAAATGCGCCCAAGTTGGTGATAAAATGTTAAAAAATTTCTAAGTGTTAGAATTCCACCTTCTTCTAGAGGAAAACACGCCTAAGTCTGATGGAGGAGATGAAATTTTCAGAAGCATGGGTAAATCGGCGAGGACGTCAGAGGGTACCAGCTTCGCGAGGTTGATCAAAATTTTCAAGTCAGAGCAACGAAATACGCTCAAGGGTGAAGAAATGAAATAGATTTGATGAGAAATTATTTTTCTCAGGTTCAAAATTCAAAAAATTAAATGAACCCGTTCGTTTTGTACCCATGGATTCGACGCATTCTGAAGAAAATTTTCTTCTGGGTATTGGACGTATGTGATGAGGAATGGATTTTAAAGCCTTCCACACTTCGCCGAAGCCTTTAAGATGGAGAATTTGATTGGAACTTGAACAAGAAGTTTTCCTAAGGGAAAATTTGAAAATTTTCTAAGGAAAGGAATAAATGATGTTGTTGAAGATAGAATGCCTTGGCAGATGAATTTGAAGTTAGATGCCTAGATAATTTTTTATCAAGTTCCTGATGAAAGCATTTTTCTCAAGCCTGAGTTCAATGAAATATCAAAGGGAAGTACACCAGGAAAAATACAAGATAGGTTGGAAATTTGGCTAAGGCATGAAGAATCCTGAAGAAGACAAAAGTTGGCTAGCGAAGGCGATGAACACTTGGAAGTTAGAGTGTGAGAATCCTGGTAAGTAAGTTGAATTTATATTATGAAGTGTTCTAATACTCTTCTCCTTGCTTGTTTTGTAGGAGGAACGTCGAGACCAAGCGGTGATGACTTGAAGTAATGAAGAAAGTAATCCAAGATGACATTTCAACTTCGAAGGAAGAAAAGTTGCAAGAAAATGGCTAAGTGTTGGGACTTCGTATGTACCCAACTCAAGTGACAATGAAGAAATGTTTTCAAAACTCAAGATGGAGAAAAGAATGGAAGCTCGAGCAAAGTTGAAGAACAACATCAAGAAGAAAAATCAAGAACAGTGTGAACACGTTTCAAGGCTGGAATCTTCTAGAAGGATGATGGCCATTAATGGCTCATTTATTACCCCACCCCTCTTGGTGGCAGTTTTTAGGGTGGATCTTGTTTAGGGCTGAGGTGGCACAATCTGGGCCATCCAGGCGATTGTAATCTAAGCCGTCTGTTGGACTTGGCCAACTATATAAAGGGGGAGTCCCCCTCATTTGTACATTAGAGTAGAAATTAAGTTAGACAGTAGAGGTTAGAGTAGAGGGACAACTTAGAAGTAGCTTAGTATAGATTGATAGTGTAGTTGAAGAAGGAAAGTTTTCCCTTGAAAACTTTTGCAAGAGATTGTTGTGTAAAAATTTCATAATAAAAGATCTTTTCATTGATGGTGAAATTTGTCTTTGTTATGGATAGCTAGCGAGGTTTCTTCATCCCTTCTAGTTCAAGTAGCGTAGAGTAGCATAATTTCATTTTTATGCAAGTAGATGTTAGTTGTGGAATGTGGTCTTCAATTTGAGCAAACTTCGTCTATCCATACCACTAGTGTGTTCGCTGACGGTGAATGTGCCTTGTGTGATCAACTGGAATATTGTATACTTAACTTCAATAATGATTTGTATGTTTATATGCATTGTTGTGATGGTATTTTCATGCTAAGTTCTGATTTGAACACCTTGAGCTACTCCTCTGGAGATTGCACCGGTTCTGTGGAGGCTGTCTGAAGCGAGGGAAAGCAGCTCACCTGGTTGAGGCTTGTGAAAATTGATCGCCATGTCCCATGCCTTAGAGTAGATTAGAGCCTTCTTAACCCTGCACCACTTTAAATTCAGTACTTTCTGGTTAGAATAGGAAACCCGCGCTTCATTGATAAATTTGTCAAATTGTGAAAACCTCCTTTCCTCAGCTATTGAACAATTCCGTAAGTCCCCTTGAAATACCAGCAAATCACATCAAGCCAACTGAGACTATTTGCATTGAAGGAACCTTGGATTTGAACACACGAACTCTCTCTTAGCATGCTGGATACTTTGATCAAGAGAGAATAGGGTAGCCGTTGGCAACTTTATTCTGCGTTGGTGCGGTCACGAAAAATGCATCAACACAACCCAATGGCAAAGAAGAAATGGTTTTCAAAGCTCAGGATGGAGAAAAAAAAATGGAAACCATCAAGTACTTCAAAGTTAAAGAACAACATCAAGGAGGAAAATCATCGTCGAGCAGGGGAAAGAAGTTGTCGCCTTGGAGTCAGATTGAGGACGTGCCTGCCATACCCTTTCAAGAAGTCAAAGCAATGGTGATCAGACTCATCCAGTTTGCAGTCAGGAAAGGAATAGTGGAAACGCGTCTCTAGACAAGAATCTTCTAGAAGGATGGTGGACGTTAATTATTCATTTATTACTCCACTCCTCTTTTTAGGGTTATGGCTGAGGTGGCACAATTTGGGCCATCCATCTGATTGTAATCTAGACCGTCCATTGGACTTGGCCAGCTATATAAAGGGGCATCCCCCCTCATTTGTAATGTAGCATCCCCCCTCATTTGTAATGCAGATAGACACTAGATCAGACTAGAGAGTAGAGCAGAGAGACTTTAGTTGTGATAGCTTAGCATAGTTTGAAGGAAGAGGAAAGTTTTCCCTTGAAAAATTTCTAAGAGATTGTTGTGAAAACTATTATAATAAAAGATCTTTCATTGAATGGTGAATTCATCTTTGTTGTAAGTAGCTAGCAAGGTTTCTTCATCCCTTATACTTCAAGTAGCGTAATTTCATTTTCATGCAAGTAGATGTTAGTTGTGGGTTTTTGGTGTTAATCAAGGCAACTTCGTTTTAATCCATACCACTAGCAGCTTGCTAATGGAAAGTTTTCCATGCGTGGTCAACTGGAAAATTTTACAAGCTTAACTTCGGTTGTGATTTACGTCTCGGCATGCATCGTCTTGATGGTGTCTTGATGCCGAATTGAAACTTGAAAACCTCTTGCCACTCCCTTGAAGATTGCACCAACTTTGTGTAAGTTGTCCAACGTGAGGCGGAGCAGAGTTTGGTTGAAGTCTGTTGAGATTAATCCCACATCCCATCTTAGAGTAGAATTTAGAACCTTCTTATCCCTACCCTCATTTAAATTCAGTTCATTTCTGGCTAGTATTAGGAAACTTGTACTTACCTACCAAATCATTTGAACCACGTGAAACCCTTTAATCTATTGTCTGTTGTCAGCTGCTGAACAATTGCGTAAGTCCCCCTTGAAATACTAGTAAAACACATTGAGCCAACTGAGGGTATTCTATTGCACTAAAGGAACCTTGGAGTTGAACGCACGAACTTTCTCGCAATCTTAGCATGCTGGATACTTTGATCAAGAGAGAATAGGGTAGCCGTTGGCAACTTTATTCTGTGTTGGTGCAGTCACGAAAATCGCATCAATAGGTAGCAGCACAATGCTCCTACATCACGTTGTCACACATGAAAGGGACAACTCAAGCAAAGAAGAGAGAGATAAGGAAAGATCAAAGGGAAATAAATATAAACAAAGGGCATAAGGGTGATCTGGTATTTCAGGATCAAAATTGCTCATAAATATATATAAGTATAATAATAATAGTATATAAATGAACTGTCATCAACCCCCTACTATATCAAACATGTGAAGAACGCACGATAAGAAAAAGTGAAAATAAAAAATTAGGTCAACATGGAAGGGAAGCCTAAATGCCCCCAACACTTTGCATCATCCCCAAGTTTTTGAAAATCAAACATAAACATGGAACAAAGATGATATAGATAGAAGAAGGTTTACGACATAAAAAACATTCCTATATCCAAGTACCAAAAAGGGTGACAAGGGTCTTCCAGGAACACATAGCATGAGTACTAGGGAACACATCACAAGACACACACACTTCTAATATAAAGATAAAGAAGAGGCGTCCCCCTAACACTCATTGACCAAGAGGTCATCCGCTTCCCACTCTAGATCATCATAAGGGGAAGGAGGATGAACCTATAGTGGTGGAATATTAAGGGGAGGAGCTTCCGACCCTCTTGCAACAAGGGCTAAGGAAGAAGGCCCCACAAGGTCTCCTCCACTCGGCTCTTGTGGAGCTATGGTTAGCGATTTCGCGAAGATCGCTGACAAGATCGAAACTTCATCCAAAGAGTTAAACATGCACTTCATTAGAGTTCCATATCATACCTCAATAGATGGAGAGGGTTGTGCTCGAGATTCACTACTAGGCTACCAAGTGACTCGAGATCGGTGACGAACTCAGGGGAAGTCGGGGTTGGTTTTGTCGCTAAGATAGAATAAGCCAAGGCAGGACCACCCTTCAGAAAGGGTGGGCTCCTCTTATGCCCTCTATTTCTAGAAGGGACATCCTCCATCTTCTACTTCGTCGGGGGATGAGAATTCCTCACAGATAAGGCAAGAGACGTGGAGGAAGAGGAGGAGGAGAAAACTGAAATAGACACCACCGAAGCATTCAGCATATCCATGGGTTTTGAAAAAGGCAGAATGTCTGGAAGGGACATAAACAAGGGCGGCTCGACTGAAGGAGTGATGACCATCTGCACCATTTTGGGGTCAGGCGCACTCACAATAGGAGCTAAAAGCAATATGTAGCTTGGTTTAATGGAAGCAGAGGGGAGGAAAGAGGAGGACACAATAGTGGGTCCTGAAGCAGGGGCAGTCATCTCCTCTTCCTTCCTCTGCAAGATGGTTTGCTCAGCCACGAGAGCCTTTCGTTGGCACTTGCATTCACGTGCAAGGAGGTTTTTGTGACTCTTCGAGCTAGAGGTCATAGGTTACAAAGGAGCAGAAGACTCCTACTCAGCCATGGTAGTCTCCACCACAACTATTTCTAGCGGAGGGATAGGCTCCTGAATGAGAGTGGGGGCAGGTTGAGAACCTACGGAGGGAGTCGGCTCTAGTGCCTCAGCAATGAGCCTCTTTCCGTTCACTAATTTTGGAGCAGGGGCAGTGGGAGGCTGTAGATTCCAAGGCATAGAGGATTCCCCATAGAGACCCTTCTTTCTTCCATATTGAACAGGCCTGGGCTTTGTGGGCAGAACAAGAAGCTCGAGCGCAGAACGCTTAGGCTTTCGCCAGGTGGGCACCATAGGATTCTCTCACAAACGCGAAATAGAATCTGATGGTGCCACAACAGGGCAAGAGGGAGCATTAGGAAAACAACAGAAGACCTAGGAGAACTTCTCTTCTCCCCTTCTACATGCCTTAGCGGCATCACTATCAGCTTTCAAGTAAGCCCTATGTGAAACAACATAAGCCGATGGAGGGTATCTCACTCTCGGTGTTAAGCACCCTTTCTTGTACTTCTAATAAGTCTGGTACAAGAGGTCCTTTCTCGACGGAAGTGGACCAATGAGTGCAAGCCAAAAGTAATCAAGGAATAACTACCACATTCAATTGGTAGCTTATAGCCAATGTCATGGATCACATGTATGGAACCCCCATGCATGAATTTCAAACACTTATGCACAACCGAGGGAACTGCTTTCATAGCTACTAACCAGGGGATACCCAACTTCACTCTGAAGAGTTTAGACCCCAGGATTATATCAAACAAAAGATTTATAGATTTAGGTCCAATGAGAATTGATAAAACAATACTACCAAGAGGAGGTATGGAAAGCCCGTTGTGCATGCGGATGGTGCTCACAGGTGCATTGTACCCATCTTTATGCAGAAAGTTAATTAGCATGATCTCCTCAGTTATGATATTCACTTGAGATGTCAAATCAACAAGAACACCTGCTACAATGTTCTCGTTCATTCGCACAGGGATGTAGAGAGGAGATGGTTCCCTATTAAAGCCCATTGGCAGATCCTATGAGGTGAAGGTTATACCTGTACCACTGCTCACAGGTTTCACAGAGTGGATAGGTTGATGCAAGAAAGAGGTCATCACGTGCATTGAATGACACTCTCACAAAGCCCCCAAAGGTCATATAATAGAACAGTAACCCAATCAAGGTTTCGTTACACAACACTTATGGAACCTTCCAACTACGCCTACTAGGGGTCGTAGGTTGGGTTGTGAGGTGAAAATCCCCATAATGTTCACACCTACAATGCTCCTAGAACAAGAGGAAAGGAGATTTCAGTACTGCAAGACAAAACCAAAATGATTCACATTGGGTTCACCAAAAATGTAAAAGAGGGGGACCAACCACGTCAAGGCTCCAGGTCACGAAGAGCCAAGAACGGAGGGCTTCCCTAACTTATCTCACTCTAAAGGGATATTTTAGGATGAGGATCAAAAATGATGAGGACTATAATGTACTTCAATCACTCTAAAAATTTGAACTTAAGTTTAGGCTAAGCAAGCCGGTTTTCAGAGTTGGTACTGTGCCTCAGACAGCTCTATGTCTAAGGATGACAGAGCAATTATAGGATGTCACTGCAGCGCGTTGGCATCTATACAATCACAAAAAAGTGAACACAATACAAACTACTCAAAAAAAAACTTGCATCCTAGCTAGCTAATCTTGACAGTAAAAACATGACAAGTAGATATAGAAAATAGAAACTAAAATGATAAAACAAGTAAATGAGAGCTAGGGTGACAAAAAATGATCTCACAAGGATGCACGTTCACCAGATAGCTCCAAATACACATCCACCTACACACAAGAAAGAGGGGAAAATTGTTGGGGTTGTATAGGGGTCTGCCTCAGTCAAACCCTTGTTTTGTTGTTTCCACCTCCACGGATAGCCAGGTAGCAACAAGATAGAAATATGTGATAAAGAAGTAAAAAAAGTAGAGATGCAATGAACACTACAAAATAGTAAAGTGCTACTCAACCAAATCACAAAGGAGAGGAGTGAAACATTACCACCTCCACCCAAAAGCTCACTAGCCAATGGAGGAGAATACAGACTTGGAAAGGAGAGTCTCACAAGACCCCAAGCCCACACTGCTAATGGCTTACTTCACACTTTCTTTGTGGAATTGATGGAGTGTTGTTGTTGTTGTAATGGAGTGTGGAAGTGCTATTGAGAGTGAAGAATGAAGTTGAGGTGCTTGAGAATGCAAAAAGAGATGGATTGAATGAAGAATGGATGAATTTGAATGAGAAGAGGGAGGAATCTCCCATATTCGGGGTCGGTTGATCGAAGAGGGACATTACAAATCTACCCCAATCGAAAGTGTAACGCCTCTACCAGCTTCAGACGTAGGAATCCATCAGGGACATAAGCACACCGTACGGACGTCTACGCACCGCACGCACGTCCCTGACAAATATTCTCACCGACATAAGAGACAAACGCCTCGTGGAAGGAAGGGAGTTGGGTGATGTGGAATTTTTCCTTCGGATTTGATTTTTTAAGGTGAAGGTATGTGAAAGGGGAATTTGCGTAAGAGAAGAAAATTTACTCCTATACATTTATATTGATGGTTGTCCATTAGTGATTGTCATAAAATTCATGATCTCATTAATCCTATAAACTCTTGGTTCAGTTTCCAAGTAGGAAACTTCATTGGGATGGTTATACTCCATGATCATGTATTTCAAACGAGGTTCACTTTCAATCCTAATTTGGTTTGAATTACCTTTCCATGGTAGCCACATGTGAGAAAATTCAATTTCCACAAACCCACCTAGAACCTTCACCCAATCTCTACTTAAGAGCATACTATACATTTCTGGAATATCAAACATCTAAATGTCCATATAGTGTTGAATCCTAGGGTTTGATCCCAACTGTACAAAGACATCCTTTAATTCCCCCACTATGTTGACCTCAATTTTGTCTAATTCTATAACTCTGTTTTGGGTCTGCATGGGGGTCATCCCAACTTTTGGTAGATAGAGTATGACATGGCATTCCATGAGGCACCAAAATCTATTAAATAGTTATGTAAATTATTTTCAAATATCCTCAAGCTAGGAAAAAAGAGAGGAACAACTATCTTTCCTCAATGCATGGTCATGTTCATGTCTACTATGATAGCTACCTTATCTTTTCCTTTTGACTAACCTGCTTAATCTAGGGTATTGATAAGGACTTCTTGTTGACTAGGACAGTGCTGCAAAACATCAGAACTAGACATGTTTGATCTAATCTTCTAGATTTTGTTAGTTACATCATAGTCTACTTCATTTTAGAATTGTATTTTGGCAACAAAGGCAGGGTTACTTTTGTTTTGACCTTTGGCTAGTCCTTTAGGCAGTTGAGGGTTATTATTAGCCTTGGGTTCTAGTGGTATTGAACTACTATTAGGGGGGTTGGAAGTAGTAAATGGTCCCCTATTCTAGTTTCAGAAAATGTGGCCTCCTTTTTAGGTTTAGAAGGCATGTGTGTCATAGGTATATGGCTCATGTTGATTGTCTTCCTGAAGCAGAAATATGAGATCCTTAAATTTGATCCACGTGTCCACCATTTCCACTTGAATTAGGCTAGGCAGGTTGGGAATCAGCTTGGGCTATTTTACCATCTCCATTTTCGAGCAATTACCTCAAAATGAGAACAGGTTTCATGTAGCCTACACCAATTAGTCATGAAGTTAAGATCTTCTACATTAGCTGTGTGAGCATGACTATCATTAGTCTGGCTATTTTTTGTGACCCCACCATTGTTAGGTCTTGTATCCAACTGCTTGTTATATGGCTTCGATTATAATCACGATTTTGACCTTGATAATTCCTTTGATTTTTGTTAATATTTTGGTTTTGGTAACCCCACTGATTTTGATAATTGTTCTAATTCTAAGGAGGGTTGTTTCTAAATTAGGTTAATTCATTGGTGAACTGAGAGATTTTTCTTCATGGTCTCAATTTCAAATGATAGATGAGCAGCTTCTTTGCTATCCTCTCTTGTTCTATTATGTTGATAACAAATTTAGTTGATAATTATGTCCTCCAGGATTGATTTGATGACTAGGGATTGGTTTGAAGAACTCAAGCATCCTAGACATTGTTGTGTTATTGGATTGAGTATGGTTAATTCCATTGTTCAACCAAGACAGCATGGGTGTGGGATATATTTCTACAAATGGCCCATATGCAGAGTTAGACATCCCAAGCACTATATTCATTAACGGGGTCTAATTAGTAATTGCATGGTTTATCATAGTCATCTAGTTATGTATCCCTTGGAGTCCTAATGAAGGTAAGGATCCCCCTATTCCAACTAGTAAGGGGGTTATTTGTTGTTGTAGTAAAATGGATAAATTGTACACCTTGGCCAATGTGTTGGTTTCAGCAGCAATGTATGTTCTATGCAGAAAAAAGGTTGTCAATGGGTTGAGAGCATTGAGGTATGCCTATATTGTAATGTCTTTTGTGAATACATATGGTGCTTGTAGTCTTTTGTACATTCTTTGGAACCTGTTATTAAACAAGAAAAGTAGTTTTTTGGGTTCCTTCATTGTCGTAGAAAAATAATGGTAAAGGATAGTCGGGTCTACATAGACACAAAATTGCTTAGTGAAGGCATTCTCTAAGTCCCTCCAACTAGTAATGGATCTAGTTAGCATATATAAATACCAGTTGTAGGCGATGTCCCCCAACGAATAAGGTAACAACCTACATGCTACATCTTGGTGTTGTATTTGGGCCCTTACACATACATCTTTCAATGCTTGAATGTGTTCTTCAACACTTTGTGATTCCTCGTGAGCATATCTTGAGTGGAATATTTTTGGGTTCTTAGACATATCAAGGAAAACTCCTAGAATGGTCCCCAAGGGTGATGTTTCCCTACAAAGAATTCCATTAGAGGTGGTGGATTGGGTTGGAATGGTGGTGGTTTTGGTGGTGGTTTTGGTAGAGTTCTTGGTGGGGTTTCTGGTAGTGTAACTCTATTTCTACGATTCATTCTTGGTCTAGTGGGAAATCCAAGTTCAAAGAAAGGTAATTTACTTGGAGTGGACCTAAGAACTTGTTCAAACCTTTCAAGTGAGAATGAACCAATATGCTCTAGCTTGCTTCTTAATTTTCCCTCCTAGCGCCAATTTTGTTGATGGAAAAACTGACATAGCAACACAGACAAGACTGTAAACAACCTTACCTTTCCTAAAAAAGATAGTCAGTCGTGAAATCAGTCACCTTCCAAGGTCTTGGGAGTTGGTTCATAACTATACTAAATAACTTAGTGTTCTAAATGGGTGAAATGCTCAAGGGGGCTGCTAGTCTATGATAGCGAACTAGAGAGTATTTCTAAACTAAAACTAAACTAACATCGATTATCAAATAACGACAAGAGATATTATAAAGTTTCTAAGAGAAAACATGAATGATCACTTATTTTATTAATCCAACATGCAATTATTTAAGGTATCCTTTATAAGAAAACTAATAAATGAAACAATTTGTAAAGACTCTAACATCACATCCATTCATAGTGCAGAATAAATAACATATTTCATTTTCATTTAACATATTCAAACTCATTGCATCACAAATCTTTTTTTATATTTTCTATTCCTATATAATGAATTACAAATCAACAGTAGCAAGAAAAATACCATTTAGAGAAATACCAAAGGTGGTTTTCAATTTGGCTCCTTCTATTGATTTTAAGAAAATAAGTAGCATTTACACCCAAAAAACATCACTGGTGCAGGAAAACCATTGTCTTTGATCTCACTTTCTAAAACTAAGACTACAAAAAACTAAACTAAGTGCAGAAAATCTGAAATTATTTCTAGCCTAAGGACTACAAATCATACTTCAATTTTTTGACCTTTAAAATGAGGAAAGTTTTATAATATATCAAGTTATTACAAGCAATTTTCCCTCCAAAACTGATAGACATACAACCACAAATCTGGCACCTAGCATGCAGATCCACAAAAATAGGGGTGTGGTCATAAAGCATCAGTTAATATTTTGGCAACTATTTTTTGCAAAAGTAGGCACTCAGTATTTTCTTTAATTCTCCACTCATTCATCCCAACTGCTACATTGCATGTCTTGTAGGAGAATCTCCAAAACAACATCTTTGGTGTTGACTCAGTCAAAACAACATATTCTCCTTTTTTAAATTCAAAATTCAACTTGTTTTTTATAGCTTATACTCTTCAAAATTGGTTAGCACTTATGTCAACACGTCTAGGTCTTGACCATCTACCTAATCTATTTTAAATTTTGTCTTTTCAAAATTGGCAATAGCCATCACAATGGTATTATGAAGCTGATGAATATCATTCATCACCCATTTAGCATCAAATTTAATGTTCATCAATTTATCCAGAATGATTTCCTCATCACCATTTTCAGCATTTATCTACTCCAATTTATTCTTCCATGTGTCTTTGACAACCTATAGAGTATCCAATATCATACTAAAAAATAAAAGATATTGACTGATTACAGTGGTGATGAAACTCTCAAATAATGATGAATCCCCATACATGTCTTTTGGTAGCTTAAGTAATATTATCATATGTTATTAACTCCATGTGAAATAATATTACTTTTATACATTTATCTGGATAGCCAACATCCTCATCTCCCAACATTCTAGACTTACTAAGTTCATTAGTGCTCATTTTACTTAGTTCCTTGAGCTACTTCAGGTACACTCTATATTTCTCCTCTTCTTCTCTCATGTTGTCTGTATATTGTTTTAGTTTCTCTTCCAACGAGCAAGCTTCCTCATTGTGCTTGTACCCTGAAATAATAACTTTGTCCATTTCTCCCCCAAACTTCATCCATCTATTAAAAATTGTTGGAAAATGTGCCTCAAGCTTACTGACATGAAACTGTGAAAGAGAAAAATCGGTGAGACCCTCTGGAAGTCTTACCGACTAGCAGCTGTGTTCAAAAGTTTAAAGTTGCTGAGACTTTGGTTCTATCTTGCCGACGGGAGTCATTGGCAAGACATGTCTATCGCTGTGAGTTTTCCATCTCATTCCGCCCGGACAGACCTCCTGCCGATAGGTTGGTTCCTAGTGGTTATCAGGGAGACTCATGGCGATGAGTGGCATCGAGGAGAGGCATGAACATTCAGAATGTCTCATTTTGACAAAGTATGTCTCGCCGAGGTTTTACACATTGGCGACGGATGTCATCGGGGAGACTCTTGGCTGATAGGTTTGCAGTCGGTATGAACTCTTGCCGAGAGTGCTAGTCTCGCCAACGGATTTGTTTATGAACTGTCGATGGATCTCCATGTGATGAACTTCGGTGTAACATCTTGCCGATGGTGTTTCTCTTGCCGATAGATTGGTTGGAGTAATATGAACTGTCAGGTATGCCTTCGGTGTGACCTCTTGCCGATGACTATTGGTCTTGCCGACAGACAGGTGCTTTTGATGAGAAGTCTTGCCGATGGTTTTCCTCTCGCCGACGGGTATGCACATCGGTATGACATAAGGTTGTATAAGACTCTTAGCGATAGCAAAACTCTTGTCGATAGATCTACACAAGCTGAATTTGTGTTCAGTATGATGTCTCGTCGATAGCAATGGTCTTGTCGATGGTTCTGCAGTGGATATCGATGTGATGTCTTAGCGATAGAGTGAGTCTAGGTGACAGGTTTGAACTCGATATGACTCTTGCCGATGGTGGTGACTCTTTCCAATAATGACAATCGGGCATTGTGCCATCGGGGAGACACTGCCTAGTGTCTCACCGACATGCAATACAGTTTGAATGCCTTGACCAAATGTCTATCCTACATGGTCTATTTTCGACCAATCAGAGAAGTGGAATGTGAACTGTTAGCAGTTGCACTGTTGCGACCATTCCTATGAGGGAGATGAACAAACTGTGAGAGAATGGATTACTCTCTGGAAATGGTGGATGACGAAAAATAGTTTGAGATAACGAAGTGTTGCTCAATTAAACATGGATTAATCTAAGTGAATTCATTGGATGTTTTTCTGAGAGCTATTTTGTACAAGATTGATCAGTAAATGTGTTGTAAAAATTGACATCAGAAAGTGAAGTTGATCTTTGTATGTAATTTTGCTTACTGTAATACAAAGAGACTTTTCTTGGTGTGGTGGGTTTTTCTCCTGTAAGGGTTTTCCCACATAAATCTGGTGTCGAATTGTGTGTCTTTATTTCTCTTTTTCTGTTATTTCTTTCATGTGTATCTTAATTGGACTATAATTGAAAATTTAAAGTCACCTCTACATTCTTCCCTAAGGTTTTGGCGTTAGGAGAGTTTGTTCCACACCTAAGCTTTCCTTACAAATGGTATCAGAACCTGGCCAGTTATGTTATCCTTGTAGGTACGTTGGGTTTTTTGTGTCAATTTTGTTCAGTGGGAGTCTTGTAGAAGTCTGGTAATTCAAATTACAGATTAAGATGGCAAGCACATCAGGAAAGATTGAAATTGAGAAATTCAATGGCAGTAATTTTGAGTTGTGGAAACTCAAAATGGAAGATCTGTTGGTTGATCGTGATCTTTGGCTTGTTGTGTCTGGAACGAAGCCTATAGGCATGAAGCAAGAGGATTGGGACCTTGCAAATTGAAAATAAAAGGGGCTAATAAGTGTTGTGACCTTTTTCACACATCGCCCCATTGCAAATGGGGACCCCCCTAATTTTGGCTTTGCTGTTGAAATTTTGGCTTTTCTTTTCATTTGTTTTGTCGTTGTCTCTCTTTTTTGCTGTCTATCTTTCTGGGATGTGCCCGTCTAAATTGAAATTTTGGCCGAATTCAAAAAATTAGGGTTTTGAATTTTTCCAGTCAACCTGAAGTCGAACGAGGTGAATAAATTGAGATTTGAGATTAACATCATTGTTAGTATGCTTCCAGCAGGTTTCCACTGAAGTTTCATCAAATTCTGACAACTTACTATTTTTAGTAAGTGTACAATTCAGGGCATTCCATCAGCATTTTTGAAATTCTGGCAGTCACATTGCATTCAGAATACATCAGGCAACTCGCTGGTAAAAATTGAGCTGAAACAGGCAACTTACTATTTTTAGTAGTTCAACTTCCGGAGCCAATTTCAGGGCCTAGATGCAAGGTTTGTCAACGCATGTCTGCATATTCCTTCTGGGTTTTTAGAGACCTTCGCGATGATGTATCATGTGCAAAGTGAGACAACAACTTTCAGCATTCAGCCTTCAAAGGCAGGTATTAGGGTTTGCATGCAGATTTTCTCAGCGCATGTCGACATATTCTTTCTGGGTTTTCCAAGAGCTTCGCGATGGTGTAACATGCAATGCTTGCATGTTGGAGATTTTTCTGGGTTTTTCTGGGTTTTTCAAGATTTTCTGGACAGTATGACATGCAAAATCATCCAGCAGCTGGACGGTCACTTTTTCGGCCACTTTCTATTTTTAGCAGGTATCACTTAGGCAGCTGCTCAGCACTTCAGAACTGCAAACTGATCATCATGCAATTGAAACAAGGTCAAACGGAGCTCATCTGGGGAACATGCAAAAAATAAGGGTTTCGAGCTTCAGGGCTAAAAATGAGGAATCAGACGTCAAAATGCCCGAAACTGAAGTCTCCACCATGATCAACATCCTTCAAGCAATCAACACGCAAAATTTGAAGGCAATCAGAGCACTTATTATTTTTAGTAAGGCGTTCCTGATGCAGGCTATAAATAGAAAGTCAATCGCAGGCGCCAACGCAGACAGGCAAGTTCACCAACGAGGAGCACACTGTCCAAATTTCAAGTCAAACGGAGTTAAGGAAATCTCAAAATCAAGCACTTACTATAAATAGTAAGTCACTTCAGACATGCTATAATTGGCAGGTCAACATCAAGTCTCAGTAGGTATAGGTCAAGCAAGTGATGAAGACCCTATGGCGCGAATTTCAGATCAAACGGAGTTGTAGAGGATGGAAAATTAGACACTTACTATTTTTAGCAGGTTGGTACAGAAGAATTAGGGTTTCCTAAAATCAAGGGCAGAACACAACAGCCATGCAAATGTAGAATCCAGCCACGATCACCACACTTCGGGCATTCAGCACATGAAATTTGAGCTCATTCTAAGCATTTACTATTTTTAGCAGGTTGCTAAAAATAGCAGAGGCATACGGGTACCGGGCACCAGCAGCTCAATCATGTCACCAGGATCTGAAAAAAGCAAAATCCAGCCTTTTTGGAGCTTGAAATTAGCTTGAAGTGCAAAATTGACAAACTTTCTAAAAATAACAAATTAGGGCTAGCATGATCGAGTCACCCTAAATCTGGCAAAGGACAAGAAATCCACCAAGTATGATATTTTTTCAGGTCCAGCATCAAAACCTGCTTTAAAAGGCCAGAGACAGATCAAAATTTTTGAAGTGTTTGAAAATGAAAGCATACCCCTCCAATTGCGCCCTCAAGCTGGCAAGAGTCTTGAAAATTTTCTAAGTCATGAAAATTGGAAGCTCCACTAGCAAAATGCACCCTTGCAAGCTTGAAGGAGGTTGAAAATTTCTCAAAGTGTGTGAAGTTGGAAGTATGGCACCCCAAATGCGCCTAGGAGGTTGAAAGGGATGAAAATTTTCTAAGGCAAACAAAAACTTGAAGCTTGACCCCCCAAAAGCGCCCAAGGAGGAAGAGGTAATGGAAATTTGGCTAAGTCACTTAAATTGGAAGTAGACATGTGAAAATGCGCCCTTGGAGTTTAAGCTTGATGAAATTTCACTAAGGCATTTTAAACTTGCAGCTCAAGCTCCCATGTGCGCCTTGAAAAAGAAGAAGCATCAAAAATTTTCTAAGGCACCCAAAATGGAAGTAGGACCTTCCAAATGCTCCCTAGTTTAAAGAGAGGGTAAAATATTCCTAAGTGTTTAAGAAATGAAAGCTTACCCTTACAAATGCGCCCTTGTCTGGCATGCAAGCATAAAAGGTGTTAAGTGGTTGTGAATTGAAAGCCCAGGGTGTCAATTGCGCCTAGCTTTGAGAGGGTAGAATTGAAAGTTCCTAAGTCATTAAATTAAAACCTAAAGGGGATATTTGCGCCTGACTTGTGTGAGTTAGTGAAAACTTTTTCTAAGTGCAAAAAAAAAATGAAAGCTTGACCATCCATTTGCGCCCAAGGAAATAAGGGGAGGCCTTGAAAATTTCCAAGGCTTAGAAATTGAAAGCACAAGCCTCCAAACGCGCCCTTCATGTTAAAGGAGACTTGAAATTATTCTAAGGCATTGAATTAAAAAACCACCCTCTTATATGCGCCCATAAGGAAGAAGGATGTTTTTAAAAAAATTCTAAGTCCTCAAACTGAAAGCATGTGGGCTCATATGCGCCCATTACTAGGTGGCTGGGTAAAGGAACTTCCTAAGCCATTTAAAATTGAAAGCCCTGCATGTAATTTGCGCCTTGAAGAGGAAGTATTTGAAAACACTTTAAGGTGTTAAAACTGAAAGCTCATAGTATAATATGCGCCTAGCTGGGATGAGATTGGAAAACATTTAAGTGAGAAATGAAACTGAAAGTTTGACATATAATATGCGCCCAGCTTTGGGACTCCGCAATGTTCTAAGTATTTCGAGATTTGAAGGAAGAATGCGCCTAGGCAAGAGAACGCATCAAAGAGCTGCGGAACTGGAAGTATAAGAAATGATATGCGCCTGGATTATTCTAAGTGCTACGAATTTGAAGATCAACTCCTCATGTGCGCCTGGGTCAAAGAAAAGCTGATGACTTGTAGGAGGTGATTAAAATCTGAAGCTTCCCCTGCAATATGTGCCTTGAGGAATACTCTTATTTGCCCCTGGGAGAAGAGAAAGGGGCTCGAAATTTTTTTTAAGGCACTTCAGATCTGGAGCTGAATACCTCAGCCACGCCTTGAAGAAGGAGATAAGTGTTGGAGAAATCCGAGTTGATACTCTTATTTGCGCCTGGAGAGCTTAATTTAACAAAATTTCAGAGTAAAAGCCCATAAGGAGAAATGCGCTTGAGGAAATATTACCAAATTAAAAGCTAAACTAGGAAGAAAGTCAAAGGCGTATGATTTAACTTCAAGGCAAGTAAAAAGAAAATAGAAATTAAAGGTTCAGGGTCTCAATATGCGCCTTAAGTCAAATAAAGATGTTGGAATATTTCTAAGGCGCTCAAAGCATGAAGAAATGAAAATGTTGATGGTGGACTTAAGTCCTTCTACTCCTCCAAAGTCCGCCCAAGATGACTCACATAAAGACAAAATAAGAATGGAGACAAGTGAAAAGTCAGCCATGGCATGTAAAAACAAATGATATGTATGCCTAACTTGGAGAAATAAGGAATACACTAAGTCATGAATATTTGACTTGACATTTTCTAAGACATGTACGCCTAAGGAAATTCAAGTGGGAATTTGGCTATGAAGAGTGGGTAAAAAAAAAAAAATCAAGGCGTGGAGAAATATGTTATTCTAAGTGTTGGAAATCTATTTTCCTAGTCAAGTACGCTAGGCCTGAAGGGTGAGGTAATGAAATTCTTCTAAGTGATAAAATTGCCAAAGTGATAAAATCGCCAAAGGTGGATGAAATTGTCTAAGTTTGATAAAATTTTGTTGGAGCATGGAAAACTTGGCGGAGGAAATATTTCCTAAGGTTAGAAATTCAAAGTTTAAAATAAAATTAAAACCAACCCGTTCGTCGGGGACACATGAATTTCACATTTTCTGAAGGAAAACTTTTCTGGGTATTGAATTTTTGCAACGAGGAAATGATTTCAAAGCTTTCCACACTCCGCTGGAAATTTTGAGATGAGGATTTTTTATGGACGCCAGGTGAATGGAATTTTCTAGGCAAAAGATTAAAAAGTTTCTAAGTCTGAGAAACAAATGTCAAGACAGATGCTTGGGTAATTTGTGATGAAATTTCTAAGGGGAAAATCTGGCCAAGGCACGAGAAATTTGAAGATGAAGTGAAATTTGAGAAAAACGATGAACTCTACTGGGTCTAAAGATCACTCAGACCTAGGCAGTCATAATATGGATGTCAGGATGCACGCCGGGGCCAGAGCATGATGAATTGAAGTGATAAAATCATGAAGGAAGATGTTGGGAGAAATGGCTAAGTGTTGGGGTTTCTCCTTGAGACTCAAACATGCACTCAACTCAGAGGAAAGGATGACAAGAAAATATTTCTAAGTCCAGGATAAAAGAAAAGATGAAAACCCAAGTGTTGAAAATCATCATCAAGCAGAAGAATGAAGTTGTCACCTTGAAGTTAGATCGAGAACGTGCCTGTAGTTGAATTTATTTGATCAAGTCTGCTGTTAAGAAAAAGAACAGTGTGAATGCGTCTCTAGATTGGAATCTTCTGGAAAGATGGTGGCCATTAATGGCGCATTTATTACCCCACTCCTCTTTGTGGCAGTTTTTAGGGCAAATCTTGTTTAGGGCTGAGGTAGCGCGATCTGGGCCATCCAGCCGATTGTAATCTGAGCCGTTTGTTGGACTTGGCCAGCTATATAAAGGGGGGGTCCCCCTTCATTTGGACATTCATGAGACAGTAGAAATAGAGTAGAAGTTAGAATAGAGAGACAACTAGGTGATAGCTTAGAGTAGCTTAGTATAGATTGATAGTGTAGTTTGAAGAAGAGGGAAAGTTTTCCCTTTGAAAACTTTGTAAGAAATTGTTGTGAACACTCTCTCAATAAAAGAGTTTTTCATTGATGGTGAATTTCGTCTTTGTTGTGAGTAGCTAGCAAGGTTTCTTCGTCCTTCTGATTCAAATGGTAGCGTAAAATAGTTCTAAGTAGTATAATTTTCATTTCATGCAAAGTAGATGTTAACTGTGGAATGTGGTGTTTGATCTAAGCAACTTCGTCTATCCATACCACTAGTGTATTTGCTGATGGGTGAATGCGCCTTGTGTGGTCAACTGGAATATCATGTACTTAACTTCAATCACAGTTTGAATAATGGTATGTGTCGTTGTGATGGTATCTTTATGTCAAGTGGTGGTTTGAACATCTTTAATCATCTCCCTTGAAGATTGCACCGACTCCGTGGAAGCTGTCCGATGCAAGGCAAAGCGAAGTCCGGTTGAAGTTTGCTGAAGTTGAGCTCCATATCCCACACTTAGAATAGATTTAGACTCTCTAAACCCTACCCCATTTCAATTCAGTACTTTCTAGTTAGAATAGGAAACCCGCGCTTCATAGAAAAATCTTTTGAGCATTTGAATTCCTTTCTCCACTGCCGAACAATTCCGTAAGTCCCCTTGAAATACCAGCAAATCACATTGAGCCAACTGAGCCTATTTGCACTGAAAGAACCTTGGAGTTGAACGCATGAAATTTCTTGCAATCTTAGCATGTAGAACACTTTGATCAAGAGAAAATAGGGTAGGCGTTGGCGACTTTATTCTGCATTGGTGCGGTCACGAAAAACATATCAACAATAAGGCTCTGTTTAGTAGACTTTGTTCTTCTAAATGTTCATAAAAAAAAGATAGCATCCTTTTTGTGGAAGAGACTGGGAGCTATTTATCAGGGCAAGTCCTTGGTGAATAAGTTGTTCTTGAGGAAGAAGTTATACTCTTTGAAAATGCAGGAAGGAGCATATGTTGCTGATTATTTGAAGAATAAATTTACATGTCCCAGTCTAAGCACTCTGTGGAAAAAGGTAAAGAAAAACTGGTTTGCAAGTTGAAAAAATCTATGTATGGATTAAAGAAATCTCCTAGAATGTGGTACCGGAAGTTTGACACTTTTGTTTTGTCATTGGGATTTTTAAGATCAAAATCTGATCATTGTGTATATTACAAAGCTGAAAATGATCGTGTTCTTATTATTGCTCTCTATGTTGATGATATGTTGTTCATAGACAATAGTAAGTTAATGATTTCTAATTTAAAATCTCAGTTGTCTGCAAAGTTTGAAACGAAAGATATTGGTGCAGCCAGGTATATTCTAGGAATGGAAATAACTAGGGAGAAGAAGAGTAGAAAACTTTGGCTCAGTCAGAGTAAGTATATTAATACTGTTCTGGAGAGATTTTGTATGACTAAGTGCAAGCAGCTAGTTGTTCTAGTTTTGCAGGGAACGAAGTTATCTATTGAAGACTGTCCAAAATCTCCTACTGAGATAGAGGACATGACCAAAGTGCCTTATGCTAGTGAAGTTGGCAGTTTAATGTATGCAATGGTCTATACAAGGCTAGACATTGCCCAAGCAATGGGAGTACTTAGTCATTTTATGGAAAATCCTAGAAGGACACATTGGGATGCTATGAAAAGAGTGTTTAGATATCTGAAGGGCACTTCAGAATATGTTTTGTGTTATCATGGGAATTTGGTTGAATAATAGAGGACTCTCAACATTCGAGGCTATGTGGATTCTGATTGGGTAGGGGACATTGACAGCAGAAGATCCACTAGTGGATATATTTTCATGATGAATGGTGGCGCAGTTAGTTGGATGAGTAAGCGGCAGGCTGTAGTCGCTTTGTCCACTATAGAGGCAGAATACATGGTAGCAACACATTCCTATAAAGAATCAATCTAGTTAAAACTTTTGTGTTCTAACATGGGGTTTGATGCAGGGAAAATTACAATTTACTATGACAGTCAGAGTGCTATTTGTTTGGCAAAAAATCCTACTTTCCATGCCAGGATGAAACATATTGATGTGCAGTATCATTTTGTACGAGATATGGTGGAGGATGGAAAGGTCTCTTTAGAAAAAGTCGATACTCTGGAAAATGTTGCAGATGCATTGACGAAGCCAGTGAGCATAGACAAGTTCAGGTGGTGTGCCAGTTCGATGGGCCTTAGTGCCCATGAATTTCAATAGTTTTGTTGTGCTCTAGAGGTCTCAGTAAGATCTTCGTCAAGTGGGAGATTGTTGGAAAATGTGTTTCAAGCTTACTGACATGAAACTCTGAAAGAGAAAAATCGGTGAGACCCTCTGGAAGTCTTACCGACTAGAAGTTGTGTTCACAAGTTTAAAGTTGTTGAGACTTTGGTTTTGTCTTGCCAACGGGAGTCATCGGCAAGACATGTCTATCGCTGTGAGTTTTCCATCTCATTTCGCCTGGACAGACCTCCTACCAACGGGTCGGTTCCTAGTGGTTGTCAGGGAGACTCATGGCAATGAGTGGCATCGAGGAGAGGCATGAACATTCAGAATGTCTCATTCCGACAGAGTATGTCTCACCGAGGTTTTACACATTGGCGACAGATGTCATTGGGGAGACTCTTGGCTAATAGGTTTGCAGTCGGTATGAACTCTTGCCGAGAGTGCTAGTCTCGCCGACGGATTTTTTTATGAACTATCGATGGATCTCCACGTGATGAACTTCGGTGTAACCTCTTTCCAATGGTGTTGCTCTTGCCGATAGACTGGTCGGAGTAATATGAACTTCTGGGTATGCCTTCGGTGTGATCTCCTGCCGATGACTGTTGGTCTCACCGACAACAGGTGCTTTCGGTGAGAACTCTTGCCGATGGTTTTCCTCTCACTGACGGGTATGAACATCGGTATGACATAAGGTTCTATAAGACTCTTAGTGATAGCAAAACTCTTGCCGATAGATCTGCACAAGTTGGATTTGTGTTCAGTATGATGTCTCGTCGATAGCAGTGGTCTTGTCGATGGTTCGATGTGATGTCTTAGCGATAGAGTGAGTCTAGGCAACTGGTTTGAACTCGATATGACTCTTGCTGATGGTGGTGACTCTTGCCAATAATGACAGTTGGGCATTGTGGCATCAGGGAGATATGGCCTAGTGTCTCACTGACATGCGATACAGTTTGAATGCCTTGACCGAATGTCTATCCTACGTGGTTTGTTTTCGACCAATTAGAGAAGCGGAATATGAATTGTTAGCAGTTAGACTATTGTGACTGTTCCTGTGAGGGAGATGAACAGACTGTGAGAGAATGGATTACTCTCTGGCAATGGCGGATGACAAAAAATAGTTCGAGATAACGAAGTGTTGCTCGATTGAACATGGATTAATCTGAGTGAATTCATTGGATGTTTTTCTGAGAGCTATTATGTACAAGATTGATCAGTAAATGTGCTGCTGTAAAAATTGACATCAGAAAGTGAAGTTAATCTTTGTATGTAATTTTTCTTACTGTAATACAAAGAGACTTTTCTTGGTGTGGTGGGTTTTTCTCCCGTAAGCGTTTTCCCACGTAAATCTGGTGTCTAATTGTGTATGTCTTTATTTCTCTTTTCTGTTATTTCTTTCATGTGTATCTAAATTAGACTGTAATTGAAAATTTAAAGTCACCTCTGCATTCTTCCCTAAGGTTTTGGCGTTAGGAGAGTTTGTTCCGTACCTAAGCTTTCCTTACAAAAATATGTGCCTTTTTCTTCAATCCTGCTATGTCATCAACCTCTTTCCTTCTCATCAATACAGGATCCCTCAAGAACCTTTTTAATTGTTCAATTTGAGCCTTTAGTTCATCCTTTGTCTATTTATCTTTTACCATTCTAGCCTTTGCAAAACTGACAACCAAATCGAGAGACACTATTTGTTTATCACGAGGTTTCTTACCCAAATTGACAATTTACAATTCGTAGTCCACCAATTGAAGCTCTCGATCATCTTTTTTAACTATTGGAATAGCAATATCTATAACTAACTCCTCAACATCATTCATTCAGGTTGAGTGTAGAGTCCTCAACTTCTTAGGCTTTTTCTTTTCTAACTCTACCATCATCTCGTACCAACTTAGGGGTTGTGCTCCTATTCTTTTGCCTCTTTTCCAAGTTCAACTTCATCCATGTTGGAGCCCTCGTAGATGCAAACATTTATTTTTCCTTCTGAGGGGTATCTTTGGTGTCTCCTTTGATTTTTTCTTAGTGTCAACCATATTTTTAAACAAGAACTTTTCTCATTCTATCCTCTCCTTCTCAACTTTATCTTTCTCTTTCTTTTATTTCTCATCTTTTTGTTCTTGATCCTTTTCATGTTCAATCTTTCATTTTTGAGCCTCCTCTCACTTAGCTCTTTCTTGTTCCTCTTTCTCTTGAGTTGCCTTCCTTTCTGCACTTTTAGTGAGCTCCTATTGCTCATCCTCCATTAGAACATGCTCAACATTTTCTCCTCCACCATTCACTTCTTCAAAAACTATCTCCTTAGCTATCTTTAGCTCTTCTGACCTTGCGCCCCTTGGATATATTGGTGCCTCATCCACCTTGTTGTTTGGTTCCTTTTCCTCCTCCATAAGGACCTCCTAAACATCAATAACTGGTGAATATTTTGTAACATTTATTATTGGGATCTCTTCACCCATTTTTTTTGTTAATTGTGCTACCTACGTAGTAGTGGGAGCAACTTCTTCTATAACTGTTTCACCTGAAAGCATCACCTAGGAAATGGGCATTACACCAAGCCTTGAAACTACCCCTACGGAAGTAGCCATAAATGTGGTAGAAGCCTTCTTGAACTCCTCTACCACCTTCTCTATGATGGGTTCATTCTCCTAAGTAGTTTGGGGGGTGCCTTTAGTCTTTTATATTCTTTAGTAGACACCCCCGAGCAAGTTTTAGTACCGTTTTATTTGCACTTCCTAGAAGTGGACCCCTTTCCATTGTAATTCTTAATTTGGACACCAAATAAAAGGTCCAAGTTCCAAACCCAACTTCAGATCCCGACAACCAAAATAGCGCAAGACCAAGGAACCAAAATGGACTTAGACCCTTTGGGAAAAGGTCTAAGGTTCATTTTGGGACCTGAATCCTGACAAGGCATCAAGCACACAGGGTTAGGATACCAACTTGGACTCAGACCTTCTTAATAAATATCTAAAGTTTATTTCAAGACATAAAACTCTCCAAGAACAAGAAAAAACAAAAACATCTCAAAAGAGCAAACACTCTTGGGACCAAGACAAAACAAGAAAAAAGGGAAAAGGGGCCAGGAAAGAAGAAACTCCTGAGGCCATAGCAAAGATAAAACAACTAGGGAAAAGAAAACAAGGCAAAAATGACAAAAGGAGAGAAAGCAAAGAAGGGGGACCCAATTAGACCAAAAAGAAAATGGGGGTAGTTATGCAAGGCATAACAAGTAACAAACATTTAGAAGAGGCATGGAGAGTTTAATTTTCCTCCTTCCCCTTTGAACAAGGGTAACTTATTTAATGCAATAATTTTTATTCTAGTTTCAATCATATCTTTTGTATTGTACAGTTACACATATGTTTTAACTTTATGATTTACATGTTTGTATCTCTATGGTTGAAGCAATATTGGGTCTCTTAGATTCTCTATGGACTTCAAATGATACTATCATTTTAAGGACCATTGTAGATAATCTTGAGTACCTAACCTGACACTATTTTATTAGGACCAATTTTATCCCCCTAAGTTGTGCTTAAGAGGGTGTTGGTTTAATTGTACACAATTATTTATTTATTAAAGCTTAGGTTTAGCTTAATATATAAGATTGGTTCTTAAAAAAATAGTTCGATCTAACCTCATTCATTTAGGACTATGTTCCTTTAAGGACTGGTGTATCACCTCATTCCTTAAATATTATGTTGCTTTAAGAAACAAATTGCAATTATAACATCTTTGTAAATTATATAAATACATCTCTATTACATTTATTATATTGACTTTATAAATAAAAAGAACTAAATTTTAATTATTACATATTAAGTTTAAACTGATTCTTTAAAAATCTAAAATATTTATCAATAACTTAAAGTTATTTATTCTTCATCGGGATTTGATCTACAAACTCTATTGGTGTAATGTGGCTTTCTCACTAGCCTTATTGTTAGGAAAAGGCGTGTTGTACACCTTGCATAATGTTTTTGATTTATTAAGCAAGGAAAGGGCCATGATCCCTAACAGAAGCAACACAACAATCTAGCAAACAACCACTGGACAAAACAACAAAACTCAGGAAGCGGAACAAGAAGAGAACCACTACCCTTAAACCCAACCAACCAAAAACCACATTAACCTATACCAACCGCATCAAACATTATATATCTATCAAGTGTACAATAATGATATAACCAGTACATATTGTCAATCATCCACAAAAAATGTTATATAAGCATAACCTATAACGAGTACCCAGTAAGTTTCTAAAGTTCCAAATAGAAACTAACTTAATACAGTCTAGGAAACTAAGGTCATTACCACTGAAATACCACTTAACAGAACAAAAAGACATCATCACAGCAAGCAACATAAAGCAAGAAAAACAAGAGCCAAGGACTAGGCATCATCAATTAGGCTCCACGCCTTCATCAGGTCCTCAATAGAATCTTCAACACTATTTTTGACCTCCATCTTTCCTGGCAGATCGGCATCATCCTTATTCTCCTTCTTTCTCTGTTGTTTCTAGATTTTTCCTTGTCCCAAGATGGTCGCCATAACAACTTTATTCATAACCGCATCCACAACCCTTCATATGTTCCACACAACATACTCAAGAGCTTGAAACCTGTTTGCATTATCCTCATCATGTACCATATTCTCCAGGAACACCAATCTTTCCTCAAGCCTTTGCACTCTGGTTAATTCCAAACCCATTTGATAATCCTTCAAGCTCTTTGGTTCCATTGTAGATGTTCCTTTATCCTCATTCATTTCAGTTTCCTCAACTTCCTGCACCTCGTCCTGCTGATTGAAACCCTCCTCCTCTTCCTGACTCGAGCCATCCACCTCCTCCGATCCCTAACTCCTCTTCGTCTGGAGATTCAGCTCCACCCAGGCTATCTAGCACACATTCTTTAGAGGAGGAATCTTTTTCCTCCCAGCATCCTTCTTCCCCTTTTTATCCTCTTCTAAACTCTTATCCTCTGAAATATTGGATTTTTTACTGTTGTATGACCCCTTGGACGTAGCCAAAGTAAGGCGAGTGGATTTATGACCCATCGGGGTGGTAGACCCACATTCAGGGTTGTTTTCATTGTCATCTAGAATGGTTATTGTGTCAAGGTCAACACCTAGCTCACGGATTAACAGTTTCCTTTTTTTTATTTGTAATAGGAGAAAAGGGGGTGGCCTTTCTTTTTCTAGGGTTATCTTAAGAAGAGCCGACCAAGTGGGGTCCTCAATATTAGGTGAGGATTTCACAGGTTCTTTGGCTAGGGAGTGGGGTTAGCTCTGAATTAGTTCAATTTTCACAAAGCTTTTATGATTAGGGTTCTCAATCAAATTGTGGAAAAAATTTCTTTGCGGGGTGGTAGAGAGGACATATTTGCATATAGCATGAATCAAGCCCTTTGCAATATTCTTCCCCTCATATTCCAAACCCGTAGCTTTGGCTATAAGCTTTGCATCAACCACAAAATGAATACCGCCCAATTCAACTTCACCGTCTTTCAAGAAATTCATGAACTTATAACTGAGTTGCTCGTTGTAACCTTCCATGGTAGCAAAGTATAGAGTGAACCCAACCCACTCAAACAAGCCCCCACAGCTCCACATTCTTTTTTAGGGAGTCATACTAACTTGGTTTCGTCCTCTTCCTCGAGCCTCCCATAGTTTTTTCTTTAGTTTGAAGATCCTTAGGAAGGAGAAAATACTTAGCTCTTTGGCCTTCCTCGTTCAACACAAACACAATAGAAAATTCAAAAATCTCAGTTTTGATAGACTTGGTGATTTTTCATTTGTGTGGCCAATGGCTTGAACCTTTTGGAAATGTGTTTTAAATAATCAATTTGCATACAACTCTTAGTCTCATAATTTCAAAGCATGTCATTAAATGAAATGATAGCTCCACCACCTTTACCAATCATGATTACTCTTTTTTTAATGCCCACCTTCACGTTAGTGCTAACACATGTCGAAATGTCTCTTCTCACATCAATCACCGTATTTTTAGAGATATGAGCAACAATCACCATTATTTCTTTCTCCTTATCACACGAGGTTTCCAAATAAGTTTTTCCTTTCATTTTTTTTTTAAATCTTTTGGATTTAGCCTACACCTTTTAATAATCTACCTCCCCTCCAGCCTTTTCAGCATGCCTAATAGCCAAAAGAGAAAGATGACCTTGCATAATGTTATAATGTGATTAATTATTTATTATTTGGTGCACCTAGGGAGTCTAGGGATGTGTGCATCATATGGGTGGGTCTAGCATTCTTGGGACCACTTTATGTGTTGTATGTAACATTGGTTTAAATATTTAATGTGGGGTTACACATGAGAATAATATTTAATATTGGGAAAACTTTGTACCAATATTAAATAAGGGGTTAATGGTTTTGTAAGCTCATGGTATTAGTGACATGGTTTTATGTTGTACCACTTGGTGGTTTTGTGTGAGTTTGTTTCTATAAAACTAAACACATGAGTAGTTGTCTAAGGTTGGATGATTGGTTTGTTGGCTAGTTGATAGGGTATCTCTTGTTAGCATTTGTGAGGGTTGAATCATGGCATGGGATGTGTGGTTACATGATTGTTTAGATGGAGTGCTTGTTGAGGGCTTGATGTTTCAAAGGTATTCATGGATGACTTTGAATATGTATTGTAATATTTATTGTTGAATAAGACATAAGTGATGGATATTTTGGGAGGCTAGGTTTTTCCCTTTTGAGGGTCTTCCCAAGGTATATCTTGTGTCATCTTTGATGATATGTTGTCTATTATTTTGCATATAGATTATGAATACTTATTTGCATAAATTTCTCTATTTGGGTTATGTGGAAATTATCTTGGGGGATGCATATTTCCTTTCATTTGGTATAAGATTTGTGGTTGTGGTTTATATAACCTTTTTTGGAGTAGATCTAGTGCATAGTTGAATCCAGGGCTTGCATGGAAAGAATGAAGACATTGCAAAATATGAGGGTTCTGTGTAGGTGGTTTTTTTGTAGATTTGGGGTTTTGGGGTTTCAAATTTGTGGTTTTTTTTGTAGATCTAGGGTTATGAATCTTTGTTGGAAAAAGGGTTTTTTTATGGATGTTCATCATGAGGGTTTTGTAGGGGAAATGTTGCATATGACCCCTTGGGACAAAACATACCCTATTGTTGGATCTAGGAGGCCCAAGAGATGAAGATTGACATAAAATTTGGCCTATTTTAGTTACAAGAAAAAGATACAATTTTTTTGGCTAATAATCCCTTGATCGTACAACCATCAATTTTGCAAGTCACATGCTTTTTAAAACTACAGTTGAAAAAAAATCCTTATCTTAAAATTTTTATTTAAAAGGTCCTATTAAAAATAAAAATAAAAAATAAAAATAAAAAATAAAATAAAAATGTTTTGTGAGGGGTCCGTAGAGCCCCCACAGACTTGTAGCCCCTACCAGTCTAGTGGATAGGCCAAAAAATGCTATCAATCAACTGGTTGGCCACCTGTTGGCAAGGTTGGGCCTGACGGGCCTAAGCCAACCCTTAAAAACATTAAATGTCATCCAAAAAAGTTAACTGGCCATTAAATATTTAAAAAAAAAATCTACATATCTAAAGCTTTTAAAACCAAATCAAAATTAAATCATATTTGATAATGTCGGCAAGTCTAGGATAGTGGATGGCATTGCTCGGGTGGCACCTCCACCATCGACAAGCCACCACCGGGCCACCCAAGCACCACCATAGTTTGGTTCATATAGCTTAATTGGGCAATGTTTTTCCAGGGGGCATAACTTTTTCTCGGGGTATCTGTTTTGCGACTTCTTATACTTGTTGGAAAGGTGGTTTTGTGTGCTTCACTGTTGTATTGGTTATTTTTCTATATTATGTTATTTTGATAGTGTCTTTCTTGGTGGAATTCATATATTCTTTTCAAGGTTGGGGGGTCATAACTTGTGCATACGGAGCTGGATTTTGGACTTCTTATAGTCAACAAAAAGCTTGTTTAAAGCACTACACAGTGGATCAAGTTTGGATATGTTTTGATATGATTTATTTATTTTTATTTCCATCTAAGTTTTTTATGGGTTCTTTTGAATATGGTGATTTTGTGAGCTTATGGTTGTTCGAGTCTTGGTGATTTGATGTTGGAGTCATTGTACACTCACATGTACATCTGTAATTACTCTCATTTGACATGGTTATTACTACATTGTTGGATTTGTATGTTGAATTGTTGCATATAAGAGTTATGCGGTGTTATAGGATGTTTATGCTTATAGGTTGCATTTATGACTTGGATGTGGTTTGTTTATGCCCATAGATGCTTCAATCTTGTTACAGATTCATATTTTTTGTTTGGTTTAGTCACTTGCTTTGTTGGTTTGTTTTTCATGTTGAGGAGAGATGCTATTACTAGGTGCAATCATGATGTGAGACCTATGTAGTTGACTATGTGATGTAGACATGTGTGACACGGTTGAATTTTGTTGTTGTTACATTTGGTGGTGATCATGGTGTCATGAATGTTTCTTGTTCTTTAGGTACTTTTGTATGAAATGATTGTTTATGCAGGTGTATTATTGGTGGTGTTATATTGGTTCTTGATTTGGTTTGTGGCGATGTATCTTCTTGGCTTGAGGACCATGGTTATGTTTGATCTTCATTGAGGAGGTTATTATCACAGTGTGATGGATAGCTTGTTTACATGTTTCAATGGGAGCTTGTGACAGTGATGGTTTGGTAGTGTTATATCTTCTTGGGTTTTGAGATCATGGTTTATACTCTTCCCTTTGGGAGCTCGGTGTTGAGTTCTTTGATTACATTTGGGACATGGAGGATCTTCATTTAGAGGATGGTTGTCATGTTTCCATAGAGAGCTCAGAATCACAGTTCAATGGGAGCTTCTGGAAATTATGTGGATTTACTATTTGATGGTGGATGATCTTCTGAAGTGTTTTGTTGGTGTCATGGATGGACTCAAATTTTGTTTCTTCTATGTAGTGAGGGTTCTTTGATATATTTAGTTTTATTTGTAGATGGTTATATTCAAGTGATTTGGAGATATTGATATCTTGGTTAGCTATGGATGACTTTATTAGTATTTAGTTGAGGTGTCATGATTTTCCATTTGACATGTGATCCTTGTTTGATAGGATGGTTTTTTGTTATGTCATGATGTACTCTTGATTATCGGTTTAGAGTTTTGGCATGATACAGGTATATGATATGTTCATTGGAGCATATGATCTTTTGAGGAGATGTGAGATCATGATGTCATGGTGTGTTCTTGATCTTGCAGTTGGGATATGACTTTGATCTTGGTTGGTTCTCTTGGTATTGGGTACATTGATCATTTACTTGGGAGCTTCATTATGGTTCTATGTTGCATTTGGAGTTTGGCATGGATTGATCATTTATAGGTACTCATGGATACTTGGAGACATAGGTGAGGCTAGGAAATCTCTTGTGATTAGAGACACGTGTTGAGATAGTTACTCATTGATGAGGTTTCAGCTAGAAGCCCAAGGAGCCTACACCTTGGTTGGACATGAGTTCAACATGGACCTATGATGATATTGTTCTTAGATGATTCATGATGATTTGGATATCATGGAGGAGCATTGGCATTCCCCGCTCTTGGTCTACTTGGCGATTTATCATCTAAGAGGTATTTCCCATTGTTATGTTCAAATGCATTATGTTTTATGCTTATCTTCTCATGCATATGGATCTTGAGCTATGGTTTGTTAGTTTTGGAGGGTTCATTTGAGGGATGTTGTTATGTTTATATCCTTATGCATTATGTGATTATTCATTGATGTTATTGGAATTATTCCCTTGGATTGGGAATGAATTTGGTTTGATTTTCCTTCGGTTTGAGATGCATACATCTTGGTTATGGTTAGATGTGGATATTTCTATTCTATTTTGGGTTTTATGGAGTAGATCATACTTATCATAACTTGGCATTTAGAGGTGTGTAGAAGGACATGCTACAAGTTTTAATTTCCACATTCTCTCATTGGTCTTATTCTACGTCTTGGATGTTTGAATTCAGATGACATTGGATTTGAGATCTTGTGTGGAGCTATAGTGATCACTATTTTTCATTGTTCTTTGGTGATGTCATGGAGATTCCTTTATCTCTTTCCTTTGTTAGGTGTGAAGAACATGGGAGAGCTATGGAGACTTGTGGTGAGAGATGTATCAACAACATATTGGTTTCAAGATTTGCATATCATTGTGGATTTTCCTTGGTACTACATGATATTGGTTACAATTTTATGTGTTTCTATTGGTGGATCTTTGGATTCCTTGTTCATTTTCATATTTGACATTACCTATGCAATGAGAGTTCCTGGATGTGTATGTTCATTATATGACAAGTTTAGCACATGAAGGTTGTAATTGCATGTTATGGGTTGTATATGTTGATGGCATGAAGTTCACTTGTTATATTTTGTATACCTTTGAGGTATGGATAGTTGGATGTGATAGTAGTTTTTTATTTGTGCTATTTTAAGCTATGGTGATTATATCTTGAAAACTATTGATACATACTTGTTACCTTTGGATTGAGTGTTTGTGTATTAGGATATTGGTTGGAGATAGGACTTATGCTTCTTTGTGACAGTTAGTGTGGAATCTCTTTATATGGCTTCTTATCTCTGTGCATTGGCATGATGGAGGATGATAGCATGCATGCTTGAGATGGTGGTCACCTTGATTCATGTTCTAGGTATTTGAATGAAGCACATGGAGCACTTTGATTCCTTGATGGTATATGTGGCTAGAGGGATTGTTCCATTTTTCATGTTTGAGTTTACTTGTTTACTCCTTATGCAATGTATACAACAAGTGGGAGAATGTTAGGAAAAGGTGTTATGTCCACCTTGCATAATGTTATAATGTAATTACATTTATTATGTGGTGTACCTAGGGAATATAGGGATGCGTGCATCACATGGACCTAGCATTATTGGCACCACTTTATGTGTTGTATGCAACAATGATTTAAATATTTAATGTGGAGCCACTTATCTTCCCTCCCTGGTGTTGCTAACCCTTTCTTTGTGCACAAGGATGCTACTAGTATTTTGAAGGGTAACCATGCAACCCTTTCTTCAGTTGCCTATTTTTTCCCCTCCAATACCTTAGAGGCACTAGGTCTAAACCCCCTTAGGCTTCAAAAGGAAAAGCCTATATGTCTAATTCCCCTTGATAAGGTGGAAAAAGTGAAACCCTAGGAATTCACCTTAGGATTTCATAGTTTTTTCACATGTGCATATCATTTAGAATTTGAAGGTGGCAAGGGCACAAGATTAACTTATAAACTGAAAGGTGAGTTAACCAGCCCTTGGATTTCAAATTCCCTTTAGGAGTGGGACCTTGAAATGGATTTTGTATGAATGAAATGATGCAACTAGACAACAATGAAAATGCACTACACTGATGTAAAAACAACAAATTTGGAAAGTCACAAACAAATTTGGTTTTTAAAAATAGATTAGGCATACTAGTGTGCACCTATCATATAAATTTAGATCTGAATTTGGAGGAAAAAGTCACCTAGGGCACCTATGTCTTAGTAACTGAGCTTGCAATCTGTCTTAACAATCCTCAGGTGTTCGCTTAGAGGCTTCTTCCTTCTGAATCCCACTATCATATCTTTGTTGGGTGTTGAGATAGTTGAGTTTTTGTATCTTTCCACATTGTAGGGTGTCAATGCAATAATGATGAAAAGGTCTTCAATCTTCCTCCAATCTTCTTTAGATCTGTAACTTGCACATTCAAAGAGAGAGGAAGGGTTGTGCCATATAGGATCTTTCCTTAGTCAAACCCTGTGTTGGTGTTTTCACCTCCACAATGGCAAAATTGATGATAGAGAGCTTATCCTTTTGAGGGATAGAGGCTAACTGATAAATGAATTATGAATGGATGATTGGATGTAACTCACTGTTGTGACCTAACTCACACCTCGCCCCATTGCAAATGGGGACCCTTGTCATTTTCCTTTTAGGGTTTTTCTTTCGCGCGCCTCGTTTTGTCTGCTCTCTGATTGGGGGTTTTAAGTCTGCATTTTGAACGGTCACCCGAGTCGAGTCAGTGAATTTTAGTCTGGATCAATGTACAAATGTCACCATTGTGCTTAGAAGGCCTGGGAGATGAAGATCGACTATCGTTTCGGTCGATTCTGACACTTCCAAATTTTTAGGGTTTCTCACCCCGGGCCCCTATTTTTTTAGGACCTACTTTTTGGCACTTTTGGGCAATTCTGGGATCCCTATTTTTTAGGGTCTATTTTTGGAAAGTTGCTATTTTTGGAAAATTTCTATTTTTAGAAAGTTTCTATTTTTAGAAGGGCCACGAGTTTCAAAAACGCACTCAGAAGTTCGAAACGAGCAACGAAACTCTCAGAAAATCGATTCAAAGTTTTTTTGAAATTTTGGTCAAAAATCTGGAAAATCACAAAAAGGTTCAAAAATATGGAAAATCTGTTCAAAAATGGTGAAAAATCTGGAAAATCACAGGGAAATCTGGTGAAGAGCATCGAAAATGGTGAATGAGATGATAAATTCATCAATAAATTGGTAAAATTCATGAAGTTCATCAAGAAAATCTAGAAATTTGTGAAGAAATCTGAACAGTTCATGGAAAATCTGAGCACAATCATGGAGAAAATGAGATATACACCTTCAGCCTTAGTCAAATCTGAGTAATGGCCAAGCAAACTATGGATTCCGCCTTCAGCCAAGCAATCAATGGCATAAAAATTTGATCAAGGGCATGAAAATCTGGGCAATGGCAATGAAATCTGTCAAGTCCGCCTCTGTCAAAGTATGCAATGGCAAGAACATGTATCAAGTCCGCCCTTGTCATGGTCAACCACTAGCTGAAGTCCGCCATCCAATGGCAAGGAAAATGATGAAGTCCGCTTTGAAATCTGAGCAATGGACATGCAAACAATGAAGTCCGCCCCTGTCAAAGCATCAAATGGACAGGTCAAAAATGAAGTCCGCCCTCTTCAACAAGTCAAATGGCAAACAATCAAGGCAAGTCCGCCCATGAAAGAGAAGGTAAATGGCAACAGATTCAAGGAAGTCCGCCTTGAGCTTTAGGCAATGGCCAAAAATGTGATGAAGTCCGCCTTAGTCTAAGAGAGAGTGGCAAGCAAGTCAAGCAAGTCCGCCCTATGCAAAAAGTCATTGGCAAGCATAAGCCCAAAGTCCGCCCAAGTCAAAATGGAAGTGGCTAGAAAGAGTATGAAGTCCGCCCAAGGCAAAAATGAGATAAATCTGGCTAAGGCATGGACAAAGCAAAGTTAAAGTGGCCAAAGACAAGCTGAAGTTCGCCTTAGGGAAGAGGAAAATGCCTAAAGCAAAGAGTTAAATGGAAAACAAAGAAGGAAAGTCCGCCCTAAGCAAAGTTAAAATGGCCAAAGAACCAACAAAGTCCGCCCTAGCAAAGAAGTAAAGTGGCAACAAAATGTGGAAAGTCCGCCTAAGGTAAGAAAGGAAAAATGGCTAAGGCATGACCAAGAAGAAGTGAAGGGCAAGGAAAATGCCAAAGTCCGCCATGTATTAGAAAGTGAAAAATTAAAATTTTGTCTAAGTGTGAACCTTTGAAAAATGAAAATATTCATGACACTTAGAAGATTCGCCCAAGAGAATAAAAAAAATCTTCGCCATGGCTAGGAAATTTAAGCAAATGGACAAAATAAAATTGGATTTGTCAAGGAAAATTTGTGAAAAATCAAGTTATGGATAAAAAAATATCGGACATGGCGAAAGAATTTTGGACAAAAGACAAGTCGTGGCTAGAAAATTATTGGACATGGCTAGGAAATTATTGGACGTGGCTAGGAAAATATCAGACGAGAAATATTTTTTGGCCAAATAAAATTGGACATGGCCAAATATTTTTGAGAAATGATCAAAAAATCATGGACAAATAAATTGGATGATCAAGATTATGGCGAGAAAATTTGGGAAAATGGAAAATTTGCCTAAGGCATTGGCAATGAAAATCGAACGGGTTGGAATGGACACATAAAATAATTATTTTAATTATTTTAATCTTTTATTTTCCAACACCAAAAAGGAGATAAGTCTTGAAAATTTCGAAATTGGAAAGAGAGAAAAAGAGTCTTGTTGGACTGTGAATGAAATTAGAAACTTTCCCGAACGAAGTTGTTAAGGATAAAACTTGCCATCTTGAAACAAAGTGCAAGAATGAGTTCAAACTTGATTCAAAGGAAACTTTGCAAATATGCTAAAATGATCGACCCTCTCACTTCTATAAGTGATTTCATTTTTCATTTGTGTAATCACTCGATTTTGAGAAGGAAAGTTGTGAGAGAAAAAGTGTTTAAGGAAAAAGGTTGAAAGATTTTGCAGCAAAGTGAAAGAAATATTCTGTTATCAGCTTGCATTGCAATTGTGATCACGTCTCCAAGAAGTCACAAGGCAGATTTTTTTTTCTTGTCAATTTCATGTTAACATGAAGCTTCACCACTTATTTATTTTTCCAGCTTGTTATTTTTTCGCGAAATCTAATTTGATTATCAGCTGGAAGGTGCTTTCAAACTGATTTTAATGTCGAATTCTGATTTTTCTTTCTTCCTTCTCTTGCAGATCTATTTTTTGAAGCAGCCAAGATGAAGTTTGCAAGCAAAGGTGTCCAAACTCAATCAAAGATCAAGTCCAAGTGGGAGCACGTTCTAGACACAGATCTTGGCCACGTTGATCTTGAAGACTTCCGAAAGAGAATGTACGGGACTGACAGACGCTTGCCAACACCAATCGCCATGAGGATGATGCGAAATGGAATCGTCCATGCAGCTGGTTTTCCACCAGCAAAAGAATGTCCTGAGTTGATGGCAGAGTGTGCACTACATTACAACGCACAAGACAGACAGATAGAAGCTCCTGACGGAAGAGTCCTTGCTTACTTGTCCGAGCCAGCAATCCAAGAGACTTTTGGCATTCCAGTGTACAACCGAACATCCTATCGCACCAAGCAAGATGCACTCAAACTTTATCAAAGTCAGAAGGATCTATGTGCATCCAACATAAACAAGAATTGGTTATTAAAACCAAAGCCTACTGCAAGCAAAATGCCGAAAAAGTTGATCAGAACCCACTTCAAAGAAGAATATGGTGATATCGTTCTGCTACTTAACAGAATGGTAGGCAGTGCCCACGGTGCTCCGTTCGAAGAATGGATGTACTATTTTATTGACGAAATAATCACTGGAGTCAAAATGTTCAATTGGTCCAGGATGATTAGTGACAGCTTGCACGAACAGTTGGTCAACTTTGAGCAGACCAAGATTTTCCACATGAGCTCCTACATTGTATATTCACTTGCGAGATATTATAAATATCCTGGCTTGACATGCAAAGGCGTGGTTGGCAACGGCGAGGGGAAATTCAAAGTCTACGACTGCTATCCACAGCTGCAGCTGAAAGAGAAGTCCCATTTCCGGAGAGCTCACGATGCATTTTTGATGTATATCACTAGGCTTCTTCAGGGCGGAACACACCAAAGACTCTCACATGAAGCCAAGAGCTTGATCAGTCGCTATGGATTCTGGTTCATTCAGTATCCTAAGTTCACCTACATCAGAATCCAAGGATTTTCCGGAAATCCTTATAGGCTGCCTGTCTATCCGACTAACAGGATGGTATTGTTGGAAGTGCTAAGACAGTTAGAAACATATCAGAACATCCAAAGGCCTAAGCAGAAAGCTGCCGTCACCTTTCCGTTTTTCATCGGCAACATGGAGGAGTCATGCCCGACAGCACAAGCAGCAGAGGTTGCTCGATTGGAGATTCAGCAGTATCCATTCATCTCATACAAAGCCAGGAGCAACTTCGATCCGCTTCATCACATCAAGATTGTGGACGGAGAAAGATACAGACATCGGGTTGACCTAGAAGACTTTTGGGCCAACGCAGCCGATGAATACGATGTAAGGAGAAGATTATGGTCAAGGTTGCCCCTGAGCATGATAAGGGCGACGGAGCTCTTCAAAATACCTGACCAGCTGCAAGATGATGGGATATATGTGCAGCCAGGCTTCAAAGAAAATGAGCCTCTGCCACCTATGAAATGGTTCGAACCTGAGATGGGTGATCTAGCCACCTTGATGCGCCCTGTTTTCAAATACTCCCAGTGGTGGATAGATTGTCAAGTAGAAGTGTTAAAACAGAGAAAGGTGCAATTTACCTATGAGTTGATGGGAGACACTGAGTCATGTTCTTCGAACGCCGGTGCATCTCAGGCAGGTGGACAAGCAAATGCTACCAACTCCAAGAAGAGGAAAGAAGTCGATAAATCTGCAATTCAAGACAAAGGTAAAGAGATAGATGAGGGCCCTTCACGGAAGAAACACAAGTCTAAACCCCTCCAGTCGGCCACTTCCCAGAACATAGAGGAGATACTTGCCTTAGATAGAGAATCCTTGGAGAATGCCATGATCCCTTCTCCAGTTGAAAATGTAGAGCCAATTCAAATAGAAGATGACAATCAACCCTCTCCGGCGAGCACAAAAATCTTAGGATCGGATAACGACATGGACATCGAGGATGGAGAATTTGAGGAAGGAATGATTTCTGCCCTCAAAGGCATTCAAGAGGACCCATCCGTCCAGGAGATCCATGATATGCAGTTAGTCCAAGAAATTCAAAGTATGCCAGAAATACAGGAAGAACAGGAAATGCAGGACATGCAGGACGTCCAAAATCAAGAGGACATGATTGAACAGCCAACAGTACCAGAGTGGCTGAGGGAAAGATTGAAAAGAAAAGTGCCAGTGGAGGTCCCGGAGGAGGACAATGACACAGATTTTCTGGCCAGATTAGAGAAAACCGCCCCAAGGAAGAAGGCCAAGAAGTTCTCAACCATTCAGAGGGATGAAGCTGGAAATCGCACGGTGCAAATTGCAGTGCCTACGGTCGACAAGTTTCAAGATGAGATTGTGCCTGAGGAATATGCTATCACAACTGTCGACATGGGTCCAACATTAAAAGGGCAGGAAGTTGAAGACTTGGATAATTCTGTGGCCACCATCAAGGCCAGATTAGAAAAAGAAGTTTCCAAGAAAAAGGAGTACAAGAAAGAAATTCAACGTCTAAAAGACTACATCCAGCACCTGACCAAGCCACTAAACGAAGGTGAACAAGTGGCACCTTTACCTCCAACTGCTTCACAGGAACCAGATGCTAATTTTGAAGAAGAGTTGACAACAGCGAGGGAGGCTAAAGATTGGATGGTTGCAAGGAAAAAAGAGGCGTTGGTGTTTGCAAGAAAGTTGGCGCAAGTAAATGAGCAGGCTTCCTTCATGCTTTCACGAGTTGCAGATCTTGCAGAGTCATGGAGCAGTCTCGAGGATATTCAGAGCAGGATCATCCCATGCATCCGGGAACTGAAGGGCATTTCAAAGCAAAGATTGATCGAAGACAAAGTTATCGAAGCCGGAGCAGCTTATGACTTCAACGGATGGTACTATGCCTTAATCTCAAGGAAAGGAGTCCTCGAAAAGGTGAAGCAGGATGGTGGTAGAATTGAAGAACAAGTAAAAGAAATTCAAAGTAAAATCTATGAGATGGCTGCAGATATGCTAGACAAGGAGATTGTCCGAAGGAAACACTTGCGGCCAAGGAGTTTGAAAGAGCAAGTACAGAAAGTTTTCTCCACCACCGGGCCAATTATGAAGGAAGGCTTCACCAAAGTGTTCGAATTCATGGCCATCAGAAGTTCCTTCTTGCTACAAGAGCCAACATGGGCGAATGTGTTTGCAGAATGTGCCGAGAACTTGGATTTGCTGGAGTACAACATTAGCGTGCTGCCCGACATTGCTATGGAGGAGGTCGACCTGATAGTGTCCAGGTTCACCGAACGTGAGGCTGCACAAGTGGATAAGGATGACACTCCAGTTGTCTAGTGTTCTCTTCAGTTAACTGATTGTGATTTTGGAAACCCTAATTAGGGTTTAGTTCTGATTAATCTTGGCCATTGATCTTGAATCAATCTCGGCCGTTCTTTGTAATCTTGAAAACTATATAAACCCCCCCCCTCACTCTCTCATTTTCATAGATATATAGATATATAGATAGATGGATAGCTAGAGGCTTAGAAGTTAGAAGAGATTAAGAGTTAGAGCAGATTTGAGATAGATAGTTAGAAATAAAGAGAGAGTTTGTATGAGATTGTTGTGAAAACACTACTTTAATAATGAAGTTCAAATGCATGAGGTGCCTTGAATACTTGATTGTTGAATAGTTGCATGGTCGCATATTTTCTTTCTCTCTTAGTAGATTTGAATTAAAATGTATGTTAGAAGAATGATTGATTGATAACGGAGATTAGTGGAACCGAGCTCATACTTTCTTTGGGTGGATGATTTCACTCAATGTGCAAAGTTAGACTGAGCTTTACTGTGGACGCTTAACTTCAGTTTTAATAATTGTTGTTCGATCTGATGGCGATTATTTATCACGTGAAAATCACAAGCACATTCCTAGAAGATTGCACTTGCTCTGCGTAGTTGTCGTTGAACGTGGCGAAACAGAGTATGGTTTATTTGGTTTCACTTAGTCTTCGTCTTCTCTTGAGTTCTTAGGAGTAGTATAGAGTCTCTAGACCCTAAATCTTTTTTCACTTTTTTTATATAAAATCAAAAAAATCCAAAATGGTACTGCATTTATGTCTCTCCTTTTTCGAATAACTTGCAAAATCTTACTTGTGCCCACAGCAAATCACATCTATACCACAGAGCCTATCCGCGTTCATCTTAAACATTGGAATTACCCTATGACCTCACTTGCAATCTTAGCATAGGAAGTAGTTTTTCAAGAGAGAATAGAGCGTCTGTGACACTTTGTTCTAAAATGTTTAGTGTGTCATAAAACACGCAACAAATGTATTGTTGTGCAACAGTAATCTTGTCAATTGAACAAGATTATGGAAAGTTATGAGCATTTGATTAGGACCATGGACTGCTGTTAATTCTTTCAATAAGCAGATTTGTAACAGGAAACAGAAACAGCTTCTTGATCCTTGAAACATCTCGATTGTGGTATTCATTTCTAAGATAAAAGTAATTCTTTATGATGTAATATTGATCCATTGATGTCACAATGATGTTGGCAGGCGTAGACCTCTTATTCTTGTAATCTGTCAGTAGTACTGGCAGTCCTTTTTATTATTGCTCAAATCTGGTTGTGTTCTCATTTTCATTCAAAGTCATTGTAATAGTGATAGCTCCGCCCTATGGTCGCTACTATCCCATTCTGGGTTAGAAAGCACATTCTGGGTGTCGAGATTTTCCAGCTTTCAGCATTTTCTTTCAAGCACTAAGTTCTGTAATCACTCCGTCATATGGTCGCCCCTCACTCCGCATTGGATTGGGTAGCACATACTTGACGTTTAGTTCCTTTCTGTTTTTAGAGTAGAGGATCCTCTGACCAATGCTCACCATCATCGGTGCCATTCTGGTTAGAGTTGCTTTCTTGCACGTTTTGGTTTTCTCATCTAACCTTAACGAGTGCACTGCTTTGAAAATTGTAAATTGAAAAAACGAAAAAAATTTGGCTCGGTATATATTTCATTGAGGGGAGGTTTTGGGATGGCTAAATAGGTTGTTATTTTGGGGAGTTCAAACTAGAGCTCTCCAAAATATGCTCTGTTGCAAACTAATCATTCTTTTATTTATAAGAGCAACTTACTAAGTTTGTCGTTATTTGATGGTCTATTTAAAATAAATTAATTATTAATAGGATTTAATCATTATTATTTCTTTATTCTATTTAAGATAAATATTGTGGAAATTTGGAAAATTATATACTATTGTCTATTAGTAAGTAAATCAAGTTAAATAAGTTGTAATAAATAAAACATCTAAACTAAATGTTTATTAGAAAATAAATAAATAAAGATAAAGATTTGATCGGAGAAGAGTTAATCCATTTGAAAAACTTCATGCATATCAAAAAGTAGTTAAATAAAACTTTACTTTTAAATTAGAATTCAGATTATATTGTTTACTTAATATCTTGAACTTCTAAGGAAGATGGTCTTACCCTTTTCTTATTTGATTGTGCTTTTCAATCAATCTCAAACACATTGAGGATATAATGATCCCCCTCAAATATTGAGGGATATCCCAAATATCCTAAAGATGACCCACCTATTGTACACCAAAAATTATATATGTATATACGTGTAAAGATAGATAGAGAGTAAAATAATAAAATAGAATAAAATAACTTCATCGATTAATTGATCATTAACCGATAATATATATGGCATGTAGGCGATGGAATATTTGGGAACCTAAATAAAGGGCCTATGTAAAATTAACTTATAAAGATAAATGCTTTAAATGCACCTTGATGTTAGATTAGATTAGATAATTTAGATTGATTTGATTGCTTGCATACTCTAACTGGAACACACACACATCCACGTTTGGTTGGTTTGTGAGTTTAATTTTATTCACATTAGAAGCATAGTGTATGAAGCATTGTTGTTTTGATCTAGTGACTATGATTTTAGTTGATGATGTAATCATATATTAAGTAAACTCAAGATAAGGTTTTGATTTATGGAGTACTACCAAATAATGAATGCTTGTAGGTTCTTTAGTAAAATGTAAGTTACCTAGTATGGTGGAAACATATTGAGTTCTAGTTGAATAGTTAATGTCGTGAATAATATTTGGCTAAATGCTATAATGCAGATAGTTTGGGTCACATCACCTACTTATTATTTCTAATAATGGTGATAAGGATTAGATTAATTGAGAGTAAATTCATTATTATATCAATTTAATAATTTCATTTTTATAGTGAGAGGAGCCTCCTAATCTTATTAATGTTATATTGCGATCGTTGCATCGTTTGGTTTTAAACCACATACATCATTATAATCATCTATTTAAGACATGATATGATCATCATCATTCTAGATGATATTTGGTGAGCCTTTATTGTTAGGTGATCCTTGTGTAGTGTTATAATTGGGTTTGTTAAGCATTACCCTATAGAGAAAAGGAGCCCTACAGATTAACCATTGTTGTCCATTTGTTTTTGTGTATTTTCTATGCTGTTGAGGATTCGTTCGGAGTTAAACGTTGTTGAATTGTGTCATTGTTGGTAAGATGAGAATTATTGAATTAGGGGGAATAAACCTAGGATATAGGTGGGAATTGAAATTGTTTTCTCTTGTAAACTTAGCACTTAGGAGAATATCCTTGGAGTGTGTTTCCTAGTATATTTTTTACCCAATTCTTCGATCCCCGGCTTCACCTAAGTGGGTGGCAGCCGACTATGGAATTGTCTGGGGAAAAGGGCCCTAGAAAGGGTTGTGTACCCACTCTTTTAGTTTTTAATTAATGGATTAGAGGCATAATATGAAGTTGAGTAGAGAAGTGAGTTTAGAGTATGTCAGTGTTATTGGGTTATGAGTTTGACTGTGGTAGAGCCATCCTTGAACTTGAGGTTTATCCCTTACTGTCCAACCATGGGTGAGATGGTTGAAGTCTAGTTGTCGAACTACAGTGCCTCTGCGAATTACATACATAGGTAAGGCCGTCTGATGACGAGCCCTTGAGAACTAGGTCTGGCCCCTAGGATTGTTCTCTTACATATTCTTATAATTACTACTAATATACATATATATGTTATCGTTGGCATGTGATTTATATAATGTTTCAGGTTAATTTTTTGTTGGTTGAGCTATTTAAGTCTACCTCATAGGTTTGGATTCCATGTCTCCTCTCGAACTGACCATGATGGTCTAAGCAATCTATTTATCGAACTAAAAGAGTTATAGTTTATGACTGGTCAAAAGTTGTATGCTTTCGGGTAGTGCCTACTTTGGTAGCAAAATTTGGGAGGTTTGCATGTGTAAGTGAAAAAAAATTGGAATTTGTGTTTGTCCTGAACTGTATTTTTGAGTGTTAAATTTAAGGCATTACACATGTGTAGTATCATGAGACTATTCAGGTTTGGAGGCGAATGCAATAAAGTCCTCCTGTTGGAATTGAAAATTCTGGAGTATTTGCAAATACATAGTGGTTGTCCCTTATTGATGCTGGAACATTGTTTCATCTCAGGTTTCCGACGTGAAGACTCATCACGAGAATGGTTGTCACCTGTATGCTAATGGTCTATATTGAACGATATTTATAAGAAGTCGCAGTTATTCGAATTAAGATCATCTGGTGGCGCCAGTATGAGTTTGCTGGTGATTCTTTAAAGGCATCACGTCTCTATCTCTATCTAATGGTAATCGAGCACGTTGGAAACAATTTATTGAGAATTGTTGTTGTTATTCATTCTCTCTAAATTGTCGCTTGAGGAGTTTTGTGCATCCAACGAGCCTCTTCCTGTTGCACTTGGCGCACCTTCACATTTCTCCTACATATGTTGTTCTATTCATCGGATTTAAGGATGATGAGAATAAGGCACACCAAGATGTAAATCTTCAGTGCAAATCAAGCAACGATCAAGAGAAGTCGTGGAGCTTCGTGTGCTGTCAGGCATATGCAAGTCTCAGAGTGGAGCATTAACCTGGAGTCCTGTGCAAAGTGTCCGATAACAGGTTGTGATCCTCTACATAACTCTACATTCCAAAGTCTATTCTACCATGAGATAAATCGAGAAGCTGAAATTAGTCTCACGGGTCAAATGGCATTGTTGAAAGCGTAAAAGGGCATCCGGCAGAGTACAGAAGGGTTTCATGTATGAGCATTTATCAAGAACTTATGGGGATGAGTTTAGAGAAGGAATTGATGAGATCACTCTATTGAGAGATTTGGTTCCTCATGCCTTGTTCCATAAAGTTTTTGTTAAGTCATGGGCCTATGATCAAGTCATGAACCTGTCAGAGGAAGGTTAAGAACTAATCTAAGCATAATAACAGTGAAGTATATTGCGTACTGTGAATCTTTAAAGAGAAGTATTCTTTGTTGCTTCTTTGAATTCACTTCTAGGCTAAAATTCATTTTCTGCTAAGTTGTGCAGATCTAACAGTGGTTATTTGAATCATGTGTGTAGAAAAGATCGTGTTCTCTCTTGAGTTGTGATCCCTGGGATGAGATATTTTTCATTGTGAGTTGTTCATGCTAGTTGTGAAGATCTCTGAGTGTATCTCGGAGATGAAAAAAGAGAACTTCATTTTCATTGTGATAGGATGATCACATCGATATCGTTCTCTTGTGCATAGACTGTGATGGTACCTTGAGAGGCCTGGTTCTATGTTAAATATGCTAACTGCATAATACATTCAAGAAATCTGTAGTTGTGCAGATTGTTTTTTGTTGTGTTGAGTTTGGCACTCTCGAGAGGAGTAAAAGTTGGAAGAAAGAGTTATATCAAAATTCAATAAAGATAAGTTTCTTTATTCCCTTATTATGATTCTTCGATATATTTCTTTTATAGGTTGATTTACTTATTCATGTTTCAATATTGTTCATAAATTCTTATGTATTCATGCTATAACCTGAGATAGCAAACCTTGTATGATTCTGGCCTTGATATTTCTTTGGATAGTTATAAACAGTTAGTAATCTCTCTCTAAAAAGCTTCCAGGACAGATCTAAGAGCAGAAGGTGTTGAGAGATTGCATAGTGATGAAAAGTTTGAGGCATCTCATGAGGAAGTCATGCCGACCAAAGAAATGATCAAGAATGAAGTCACATCTTGCAGCCATGGGACTGAGTTGGTGGATAGAGGGAGTTCACTTCCAGAAGACTTCTTTGCAATCTTTGAAGCAGGGATCAAGAGGGAGTTAAGTGAAGGTTGCAGTGTTGCAAGGCCAAGTGTTAAATCCTTGAAAGACCTCTTCAGCTGCTGAGATCAGAATTGCACTAAGACTGTCATCTGGATTTGATATTGGTAGCTCCGCAAACCTATTCAGAATAGAGTGATCTGCTATAAGGTCAAGGAGGTCTACCTTGAACTCTCTACAGTACCAGAGGTGTGCACTGGAAAACATTTATCTAAGGCAAGCGTTGCAGGAAATCTTGAATGATGAGGTCAGAAGGTTGATGCAAGTACTTAAAGATTCAGAGGGAGCCTACTGAACCTATAGAAGATGGTTGTGTTGTTGATTGAAAGAGCACCTCTGGATGTTGTTTTAGGTTGAGGTATGCAATGATATCTTGGTGTAGCAGGAAGCAATCTTTTGTGGCACTGAGTACAACAAAAGCCATATATATTGCAGCCTCTATGGGAGCAAGAGAAGCAGTATGGCTCCGGAAATTGCTTGTGGGATTATTTGGTGAGCCCTTGAATTCTACTATTATCCACTGTGACAATCTGAGTTGTATTAAGCTTTCCGTGAATCCAGTATTCCATGATAGATCAAAGCATATAGAGTTTCCTTACCACTATGTGAGAGACATGGTAGAAAGGAATGTGATCCAGTTGGAGTATATTAGTACAAACAATCAAACAACATACATTCTCACCAAGCCTCTCTCCAGAGTTAAAGTTGAACACTTCAGGAAGAAACTTGGTATGGTTGAAATGTAAGTTATTGTCGAGACTCAAATTGTTTATTTTGTACTAATGTATTT